>CAJRST010039999.1:3480844-3565187 GCA_907169785.1 Menidia menidia
GCCGTAAATCCTGAGTTGGGCCCTTAGTCTCAGCCCCCCCCCCTCCGCCTGCTCTCCTGTTTCCTCTAAGGAAACCTGCTAAATGCTTTCTCGGGTATGAAGCTGTTCACAGGGTTCTGCTCATTCGTGCGTCCATTGCGCCTGTAACCTGAACGCACCGCGGCCTATAGACCTCTGAGACTCTGGGCGTAATTACACGGTCATTGAGTGTAATTAGCCCCGATGTTGTCACCGAGCTCAGCAGCGTCTGTAATCGGCTGCGGACAGACAGCCAGACTCCCATTTCACACTGAACGGCAGAAGCATTTTAATATCGGCCTGTCAGCACGACTGGCCGCTGATATACTGGCCCCCCGACGTCCAGCGGGACGACGCAAAGAAGATGATGAGCGGTTAAAACTCACAAACAGAAAACAGCTGGGGGATTTTCACTGTCAAAGGTGACGGGAGAGAACAGGAATCCGAGGGGAAATGCTGCTTCTGTATTCTTTCGCTTGTCGTTCTGACATTTCAGGTCAGACGCCTCCAGGAAACATTCTGTTGATAAGGTTAAAGAGGCTGAGGCCAGTCTGAGGCCACGCAGCACAAAGGCTCAACAGGGCCCCGCTGGTTCGGGTTTATCATGTTTTCTGATGCGATAAAAAAAGATGCTCCGTCATCCCATTTCTACCTTCTTGACCTTGGAAAACCATGACCGGGTCTGCGTCTCCAGTTTGGGCTTTTTTTTTTGGTCCGCATAAGCAATTTCACCTTTTTATCCACACATTTATTGTCAAAACCTTGATCTGTTTCGAGCCCCGCTGGTTTCCAGGTTTTTGAGTACTCGCAATGGACGTTCATAGAGTAAAAATGTCACTAAACCGTGAATAAAATTAAATATGTGCTAAATTGGTGAACTAACAAAAGCTCCAACTCCTACAAAACCTCACTGGACACAGGACGTTTTCCTCCTAAATGCAGAAAAGTGCTGACGTCCACCTGAGCAGAAAACTGACAGATGCCCTGCAAATTATCTGGAATTTGAAGAAACATTTATGATCACCAGGATTTACAGAACTAGGTCAAGAAATCTGATCCCTGTTCACATACTGAAAAACACACGGAGACCCAAATCAGGATGAAAAAAGTCAGATTCAATCTGACTTGACTCATACAAAAAACAAATTGGATTTGGTCTAAAACAAACATGCATTTTCAACATAACTACGGGAAAACCCACTCAAACAGTCACCGGCAGACATAAAAAGGCTCAAACCGAGATGACTCTCATAATCTTAGAGGGCTTTAGAGTGACTTTACAATTTACAGGTAATGCCACTGCAATTTTCTCAGGCTTTATGTTACAAAAGAGTATGTTGGCTACACAAAGACTCAAACAGAGTTCAAACAGTCAACCGTGAGCAGTCAGGTGAAGACAGATCAGAGAGGAGGCTGCGGGGTCGTCGCCATGGCAACGAGCTACACAGTGATGAAAGCAGTGGTGATGTAATTGCATGCCTCTCAGCCATGACCTGGAGTGTTTTTGTAACCTCAAAGAGAAAGATAAACGAGATGTTGTTTTTTTTCAGCGAAGTTTATTGTTTTAGAAGAAATTAATTGAACTTCATTGAAGCATGTCTGCCATCACAGTGCACACAAGTCACAACACAATGCTTCACACGCCCTTCAGGGAGACACGGTGGAGGTAGTCGACTGGAACATGTTGGATGTAATTCACTCTGGCAAAAGAAACCAATGTTTACACAGGCTGCAACTCCTCGGCCGAAAGACATCAAATTCACGTTACATTCAGCAGGAAAAACTGCAGCTCGTGCTTTGAATGTGTCCTCCACTGAGGAGCGGGTCCGTGACATGAGGATATTCAGTGAAAACAGAGCACACTTGGACAGGCGTCACCAGTCTTACACAGATAAAATACAGCTTTTGGCAGCAAAACGTAAAAACAAAACAAGCTAATAATGCCAAAACGTAGAGACAACGTACCACTCTAACCAGACAGTCTACCACTCTACGGCAGTTTAATAAAGATAAACTATCAGGTGATGGGAGCCGAGTGAGGCTCATGGGTTATAAATAGAGCATATGCAAGAAGCCTGATGATTGTATGAGAGCAGGAGGTCTTCGACCGTACAATGTTCCTCAAAATGTGCAGCAGGAACAGGACGAATGTACAGCAGACATGCAGGTATGTGTTTTTAAATCTACAGCTGAGCGGAAATAAACACAAAAATAAGATTCATTTAGCTTTGATACATGTAAACATTTTAAATGGCACAATATCTCATGCTGGTCTGATGCTTCTTTCGAGAGATTTTTACATTTGAAAATAAGTTTAGATTACTTCTGCTGTTTTTTTTATTTGCAGGCAGAATATATGTAGTTAAATGAGTCAGTGTACTGGCTAGCTTAGAGTTAAGTACATCCTGGTTCCATTCAATAAGAAGTGGAGGAATAAATGGAGCTCAAACTCTTTCGGATTTGATCACATTAGCCTTTTCAAATCGTCTCGTTTTGCATTTTACACGTTGTTCAACACTTATTTATACACAATACAGATAAAAATATATCTCCATTAAAAAAAAAATATCTTCAGAGACACGTTAAAGCACCCTTATATGTGACTCTTTTCAGAACAGAAGCATGTGAAAAATCAAGAGGAAGATAAACAAACAGCCGCTATAAATCAGCTTCAACGGTTGTGAACTTTGCTTTGATTTTTCATGTTTGTCCTCTCAGCACTGACACCGTCTCTGTGCCAGGTTGAATCCAGACAGCTTTACTCGTTTGTGCTTTCAGTTTGTACGACTGTTCGTAGAAAAGTCATAGAGTTTCGGCTGTTTTAAATGTCGGAGTGCAGGCAACTTTGGGAGTACGATACGCCTGATCTGTGATCAGAAATCGATCTGACAGCCTCCACTCTGGCCAGCAAAGTAGAGAGAAATCAAACATATAAAGATACGATAAAGGAACGTCCCCATCACCAACTTTCTCCCATTTGAGATCCAGGCACAAAGTTGTGGAGAAGATCAACATGAATGAGGATGAGACATCAGAGCACCTGGTAACAGCCAAATAACAGAGTTACCACATCCTGTCATAATGACACAGGATGTTAAATCAACACAAATATCACAAGCAAGCAACGATAGAGATGCTGTGAGAAACCGGAATGGGTGATCATCTTCTGAGCAATCATCACTTTTAACCCTCGCTCCCACAACATTGTGCAGCAAACGTTTTCTGCGCAGGAAACTTACATAATAGCATCTTTTTCTTGTGCTAAAACTTCTTTTTTGTAGGTCAACTTGTACTTTTTCATTAACGTCAAATCTTAAGGAAATGGCAAAATCATCAAGTGTCTTTCAGCTAAATGGTTCCTTTTCTATCCCAAAAGGAGAAAAGTCAAATAAAGAGAAAAACAAAAAAAGAATCTCTCCCTGCGTGAACACTACAGACAAACATTTAAAAGTGATCCTGAGTTGGTTCGTGGCCTCGTAGGGGGTGAAAGGTTTCACGAGGCTGCAGACAGCAGTGAAACAACCTGCGGGACTACACACTGTTCTGGCGTTTTTGCAGGAATACACAGACAGCCTGTCGGGGACAACGGGAGTGAATGTGAGTGACTGGGTGGGTGAGAGAGATAATACGATGGCTAACGCCACCGCTAACGCCTCGTTCTCTCTCGCTTTCTGTCGTCCGGCTGCAGGCAGGTGACCCAGGGGAGGTGTTGGCTCCTGGACACCCCCCGGCCGCTCCGTCCTCTGGTGGTGAGGCTGTCACGTCCTCAGCTTCAAGATGACCGTGGCCAGGATGAGGAAGAAAGCGTTCCAGCCCATGGTCACGGCGAAGCCCCGCCAAACCATCATCTGAGTCAGGCCCCATCCTGGTGGGAAGGTCACACAGTCAGCACCAACACCACAGAGACAGGAGGCAAAACGCGGGCACGGTCCAAGATCAAATGTGCCCAATTAGCAATAAATCAAGCTAAATAACAGAATTCACACAGTGACATAAAAAGCTGCTATACAACTCGGCATCTGTGCTCTGAAATTGCCAGATCGGCTCGATATGAGAGGATAGTCAATAATAAGGTTGTTTCCGTCACAAGGTCTGGCAACTCGAGCTCCAAAAAGATCAAATGCACAAAAGGAAGGCTGTGTTAAGGAAAGAATATGCCCTGTGGGGCCACTGAAAAACCAACCATGCTAATGGGTTTTAAGCAGGACACTGTGGGATCAATGACCTGAGACATGCTCACAGGAGAGAGAACAACAGGAGCTCCGTCTTATTCATGTAATACATCTGCACAAAGCCAAGAGAATGAATTTAAGAACACTTGTAGAAGTCCTCAAATGGCAAACATTTGTTCAAATGAATGTTATCTGTAAACTCAACACATTTGCTTCAAGTTTCAGCTTAAAATAAAATGAAAGTTACATTGAGTGTGGCACTGCTTTATTATAAAATGATCTAATGGACACTTAATGATGAGATTTGTAGCTATTTCATGTCTGTAACAGGCATTTCATACCTGTACTGAGATGAAGATCCACCCATGAGACATTTACTTTTGACCTTATTTTTCCCCCTTTCATAAATTTGAGAGAGCTCAGGTTTAGGTGAAACTATCATAAAAAACTAAGGAAGACCACCTTTAGTGTGACACAAGGGCCTTCAAATCTGTGAAATTTGTGATTTATGTAGAACATTTACCAAATTGTTATCAGAGAACAAAGGAAATGTGGACGTGTTCCTTTTGTGTGGATCTTTAACCCTTTTTTTTTTTTACCCTTTTCCGGGCATCTGTATCTGAGAAAATCCCCATCTAAAGTACAAACTAACAACGGCTTTGAAGCTATCCGCTGAGAAACTGAAACCCTGACTGATACATTTTCTTTTTGAAACCTCAAAGTGTTCAATCATTGAACAAAACATAAATCTGCCTGTGCCATCTGGCTGCCTTTGACCTCAGCAACTTCCTGCAGCTCTTAACTTTGTCAGATAAGCCGCGTACGGTGGCTCATGCACATTTAAATGCAGTATCGTGTTAAAGCAGGCTCGTGAGCTCATTGAATCGAGCTCATACAGTGGAAGAGCTCAAACAAAACAACTGGCACTCAATTCAATCAGCAAACGCTGCCGGTTGCTAAATTTAACCCCCCCCCCCCCTCTCTCCACACACACATTGGATTCTGACGCTGCTGGCTTTGGCTTCTGCTGCTGCTCAGCGATAAGGTTTTCAAACAGGAACCGGCTGCTCCTCTTTCCCGCGTGTCGGGTAACACGGCGGCCAGCTCGGCCTGTCATACGGCCTCATTGTTCAGAGGCGACGAGGTCGGAAGGCAGGAGAAAAGGCCGCGCGGCGTCCCGGAGGAGGACAAACGGCCCATGAATGATTCAGAGGCCAGGCTTACCTCTGTACATGATGCAGCGCAGGGCCTCGGAGGCGTAGGTCTGGGGGAGGACCAGGCTGAGGTAGCGGAGCGGGTACGGGATGCACTCCACGGGCCAGATGATGCCTACGTCACCAAAAAGAGAGGCCAGGCTGTGAGACGCTGACTCGTGGTTTCGTGTGTGGATCCAATAACAAACAGCACAGCAGCCATTCAAGCACAATACCTTTCCTTGTATTTTTGTATTCTATTTTAACAGTAAAAAGACAGAGGAAGTGGCAGCAAAAGTATGCTAAGAGGTTCAGAGTTCAGCCGTGGAGCAGCTGGGAAAGCAATCCCACTTCACGCTTTATTTACTGGCAGCTCTGCGTCGTTCGGCCTTCACGTGATATGGCTTTGTACGCTTTTCATTGATTTCCAGATGTTCCGATTCAAGATTCAATGCCTCAAAGCTGACTGACAGCTCGAAAAAAAGCGCCGTCAGGTTTCCTTCCTGACTTTTCCGAGCTGCCGGTCACACGAAAAAAAAGTCTCCTCTGCATATCCTGAGACATGTATAGCAAAGGCATTTTAAACCGGGGAATTAGAACTCTTCTTTTTATTTTTAAAATAAATGGCTCCATTGTCTAGGTGCTGTCACTGACTGGCGTCTTCATCCTTCAATGGCGACGAATGAAGCTCATTTGAATGTTCTACTATGCTTTTACTTTATTTTGGTCCCACTTTTGTTGTGTTTTAGATTTTCCAGCTTGGTGTTGAAAACCGTTGCCTTTCTACCCTCTCAAAAGGCATCGGCTTTCTCATTACTCACCTGCACCCGCTGATCCCATCATCCCTATCGGCATTCCTTGGTCCTCATTGCTCCCTGCCAGCTTGCTGTTATCCAGAGCTCCTTCACTCTGCCACTGCCCCAAAATCTTACCCGAAGTTTTCACCCAGTCCTTTCCTTATTTTTTTTTCTAGTTCTGTTGACGTCGCTTTCTGTTTGTAACGAGTGGCTCCTGCCTCTGTAGCATCTTCTGCTCAGCTAGAATAAAACTACCGTTCATCACAACTGCCTCCCCCCCCCTCCCCTTCCCCTCCTCCCTTTGGATTCTTTCCCCCTTCTGTCCACCACTAAGATTCACACCAGTGATTTTACAACACGACTGTGTAAAATCTCACATTAATAACATCGTGAGCGCCCACGTGATGACAGCGAAAAAAAGTAGCTCTTTAGTGTCTAGATTTGGAGGAAGTATCGGAGGTGGTTTCAACCCACAGGCCCTTCTCTGCTCTCATCTGTACAAATCGCTGACAGAGGCTTTAATCAGCTTTCCTGGTTTAGAAATGCTCCAGCAATCAGACCCCTGCTGCTTTTAAGGAAAGCAAAAAAAAAAGCCGGCTTCATGAGCCTCTCCGGGCTTACCGCTGAGGATGAGGTTGGGGTAGAAGATTCCCAGGGCGGCCTGGTTGGCGCTCTGCTCGTCGTCGATGGCGGCCGAGATGACGAGGCCGAAGGAGATGCCGCTGATGCCCTGCAGCACGATCAGGACCACCACCAGGACCAGGGAGCCTTCGTTTGGATTCTGTCCACAGAAAGGGGCACGAGATGAGCAGGAATGCAGTGAACTAGGTGCACAGGAAGTCCGGGCTAAAGCACTCTGGAGCCCCCACAGCCAGCTGCAGCTGCAGCTGTGCTCACAGCCAGCAGCTGGATCTCTGAAAGGAATCGTGAACGCTAAATTTATTAACTTAAATGTCACCTCATGCTAGTAAAGTGTGATGGATGATAACCAGACCGGAACAAAAACCCCAAAATGCTCATATTATGGACTAGGGCCAGAATGAGTGTAAAGCATCTCTGGGCTTTTTCACATTTGTGTTGGCAGCAAAATGGTTTTCATATTTTTAAAAACACCTTCTAAAACCTTTCCTTTAGCGTGTGCATATACAACATAGAAAACACTTTCTTTTTTCTGTTAGACAGCTGAATTGAAAATGTTAATCAGGCTAGAATGTGCCGTTTTTCCTCCAAAAGAAGAGCTGCATTTGACTTAAGTTTAAACTCATGAAATGTTCCTTTACTGTGTTCACAAGCATGAAATATTGGCCTGTAAAAATCAGTCACCAGGGCTTAAAACCGTCCGTCTTGTGTCTGCGATTGCACTTAAACTCGGAGCAGAACTCTTTTAAAGACACAATGGAGGAATAAGGGGAAAGATCTGCAAGTAGACAGAAACGCTCTCTGATACTCAGCCAAAAATAACCGCAAGAAGTGGAGAGAAATGTCACCGCTGAGGCGGTCTGCTCGTAAATCACTCAAAAGTCATTATTCAGAATCGCATAAAAGCTAAGAAAAGCCTGCAGGTCTCAGCTCCGACGATTCGAGGTGATAACTCACCGGGATACGTGTGTGTGTGTGGACGTGCTTCTCGTGTGTTACGACACTATCCGTGTCTCCCCTGACAACCTGCAAAAATAGACCTGCACCGAGAGACCACATGACCACTCGGTTGCCACAGCAATCAAAGGCTGTTGTCGTGGCGATCCTGGAATGATCCCTGGATACGGCCGAGACGGGAAAGGATTTATGGAGCGGTGGTCTCTTTGGACTTCGGCACCTTCGTTAAAACACACACCGTCGCGCCGCGCACGCCCTCAAATCGCGGACTAAGCGTTAACGGACGCCCCTCGGCCCGTTCACACGCCATGTACGGCTCTGGTGGCCAGCAGGGATGGACCGATGTTTACGGCGGATGTTGCTCTTGCAGAGATCTGCTGGACCCGAGCAGGAACGTTTGTTTGGAGGATGTTTGATCCTTGTAAATGAAGGCAAATAAAAGGTGTTTTTAGTCCACGTGGAGTCCCTTTTCTTATCCACTGAAGTTAGAGTCAGATCTCAATGGAGAAAATGTCATTTGTTGTGGTTAAATTAAGGATTTTCTTTATCTTTATGCATTTCTTTATTTTATCTGTGGTTAGTCTTGTGCTTTTACACGAGTTTCTGGTGTTTTTCTTGGTTGTTTCTGTTTCTTACTTTGTCCCCTGTTCCAGGTTTCTGGTCCTCAGCCTTTGTATGCTCAGTCCTCTTTCCACCGGTGTCCATTATTGCCTTATACCACATCAGAATATTTCCCCTTCCTCACCCACACAGGACTGCTCCACTCAGGACCTCTGCACCATCCTGCCGTGCATCGTTACATCACAGCAAGATTGTGCAATACATTTATCTTATTCATCCTTTATCCTCTTTTATACAGTTGTTTAATACAAAGTCATATCTTTATCTCTTTGTGTATTACATTTATTTTATTCCTGCTGTGCTTTAAATCACTGCATTGAAATTTCATTTGGATGCAAATCCTGATGCTACAGTCTTTCTATGTCCATCCTCAGCTTTTTCCTCTCACTGATCACTGTCCTTTTTTTTTAAAGGCTCCTGGTTTCTTTTGTCAGTAGTGAGTTTTCTTTAAAAGCTACTAGTTATTTTTTACTTGAAGTTTACTTGAATGGTTTAGTTTTTTTATTTTCTTATCGCCTTTTTTTAGTTATTTTTTATAAAAAGTGTGTCCTGTTTTGAGTGTCCACATCTGGGATCCTTCTCAAATTTCCCCACATCGTTACAGTAAGGATGCAAATTAAATAAACGACCAGCCCAGTTAACCCAAAGCAAACTGTATTAGGAGGGACTTTAGTTGCTAAATATTATGTTAAGCAAATGAAGATGTTGCCATGGTTGTGTCTGCATAAGCAAATGATTGTTTATGCCTGTTAGCATAAACAATCATTCCAGTATAGTCCGGGCCTCCTTAAAGCAGCTGCAAATGTTCATTCCTCAGTCAATAAGGTTTCATTTGAAGTGTGTGTCTGCATGGCGTGCACAAACCTTGAAGACCAGCAGGATGAAGAGGAGCATGAGGATGATCTGGACGCTGATGACCAGCAGCTGGGAGAGGAGATGGGCCAGCATCGTCTCCATGGAGCTCACGCCTGGCGGGCAGAAAACAAAGGGAGGAGGCGTCAGGGGGGAGCAGGTATAAGTTTCCCCAAAAAAAGGTGTGTAAGTCTTTTTTTAATACGCAGGTTTTGGTGACATCTAGCTGCACAACTGCAAACCAACATGTTTAACTCCAAAAAGTGTCAAGTGTTGAGTGAATGTTGTGTTTGGCAGAATACCAGTAAGACATGGTGGTGACAGCTGTTTTTAATATTGAATTAAAAAAAAACCCACACCCACACACATACACAAAAAAAACATCAAAATAACAAATATTTGTTGGATTTTGGGTTCAAAATCTTAAAGTTTTGGGCTGTATGCTGCAGGCCAAAAACATAAGGTGCCTCATGGAGACTATGAGATTGTAAATCCTCAAATTAACCCACTGATTTGGTATAAAAATGATTTACTGTGTCATGGTAAAGTCGACCTAAAAATTAATAAAATGAGCTTCATTATAGTTTTTTTTAAAGCAGAATTTTTACCTTAACTCAAAAGGGTTGAAGGTTGACACATCAAAATCTCCTAATTGAATCATTTTTACTGAAAAAACTCTCAGAGATTAGAAGCCTTTGTTTGCTTCGTGCATAAAAAAAATAAATGATTATTTATGGGGTCCTGTTGTTGAAAATAAAACAGCAACACACCAAAATGTCCCCATTCTAACCTAAAATAGAGAAACAGAAGACTCAACAAGGCCTGTTTTGAGGGCACAAGATACCAAAACATATTCATCTCTCCCCTACATGCTGACTCGTAATTATTCAGTAAAATGCATTTAAACGTCAACATGAATGTGTGTGTATATATCTATCGTAAGAAGTTGTTCGAGTGGAACAGCTCACTCTGCTGTGATCATGTCCCTCCCTCTACTGGTCATGTCTCAAATTACGTTTAAATGATGCATTGGCTGAACTTTCATCTATAATAAATGTCCGTCACAAAAACATTATTGCTCATTGTCTAAGATTGGAATAAACCCACAGACACCATGCTCACTTCTCCTTATTCTATCCCCTGAAATTATCCAAGCAAATGCTTAGAATCATAAGACTACAGATAAAGGAAGTTTACATATCTGAATAACCTAGAAAGTCATGGGTGAGGGGGGGGGGCTATGTCCAGAACATGTCCGCCATCTTGAGAGCTGCCACACTGGATCAAGGGCAAGTTTTTCCGTTGGGAACTCGCTCTGTTCTTTTTTTTTTTTTTCATATGAAAAGCCACCACCTTCCCACTGGGAAAACTTGCCCTTGATCCAACATGGCCGCCATGTTCCAGACATAGCCCATAGAGACACCGCCCCCCCTCACCCGTGACTCTCTGGGCTGTTCACATAAGTCGTTTTCTATTTTTGTTTCTGTGACTTTTGACTTTATCAACTGTGTATTTTTTTACTTTAAGCTAAAAATGTACTGGTAAACAGAATGGAATGACGTGGGGATTTGCTTTTTGTGAACTTTAAGCCAAATTGAAGCGACATCAGCAGCTGAGAGCAGGGTCCAGCTCTTTGAAATATGTGGGCCCTCACAAACCTTAGACAGAGTTCAGATATCTTGAGTTACGATGGAGATTTTGCATTTCGAACAACATCTCACCTGCGACCCAACACCTGTCCAAAAGGCCCTCCTTCCTCTCCAGGACGAAGGAGAGTGCTGTCAGACCCACAGCCAGGTAGAAGGTGATACTGGAGGGACACAGATGGAGGACAAAGAGAGGGAGGGTAAAGAAAGGGGTGTTTTTTTTGTTTGTTAGAACACATACGGCTAGTACATATTTCACAGAATATAAGAAATACAACAAAAGCCTAACCCTGTCACACTTAATTTGGATAGCAGATAATGAGTTTGAACCATAATCCTCAGATTTTTTGAGTCTGTACTGACCTGAGCACAGCTCCAGGGGTCACAAACGTGGTGAAGTCTGTGTTCAGGCTTCCATAGATTGGCTCCTCAAACTAGAAGACGGCAGTAGGAAGGAGACTCTTTAGCCTCATGCACGTACAATCATCAGAAACTCTTTGAGATTCAAATCCTGTGGATTTTCGGCAGAATTTGAATAAAATCTCTCACCTGTATTGGCAGGGCAGCTAGGTATGACATGCTTCCCATCTTATTGTCCACAAACGCCTGCGGACAGAGAGCATTTTCACATTTTTACAGAGACTCCAGATAACAAAAGCTTTTTACATTTATCCGTTTTTTTCTTGTGTCAAGCTTTTTTGGGTTTATAAACCCAATAGTACCTGAAAAGCCTCGTGTAGCTTCTGCTGGAGCATGAGGGCAACTTGCCGATCTGAAAGAAATACGGAAATAAAGATTTCCTTTGTTTTCTCACAGTCAGAGAAGATGAAGATTTTCATATCTCAGCTTCTCCTCGGTCCGTTACTGAATGTTTCACTCATTTTAATTTACATCCACAATCTCCCAATAACCATTAGCTACAAACATTATCCAATTCTAACTTAAGAATGCTTATAATCAGAAGTCAGGTGTGGCTCTTACTTGTCAGGTCCAGCCAGACATGCACAGAGCCGCCATCGATTACTTCTTTTGAAACTTGCCGCTGAAGCATCCTGGAAAACCAGAGAAAGAATGTCTTAAATATTTGACTAAATCTATTCAACACATTTACCAGCGATCATTAAACTGTAGTGTTTACTGGAGTGTTTACTGAGGTAATATGAAGTGAGAATATATACACATATATATATAGAGGATAGATAGATAGAGAGAGAGAGAGAGGAGAGAGAGAGAGAGAGAGAGAGAGAGAGAGTGTGTGTGTGTATGAAAGATAAATTCTATTAAAAGTATTTATTTATTAATATTCTGTATGCATATAAAAATAAATCTGGTTTGACTGCTTTATTCTCTCACAGCATGCCGATGACAAAAAACATTTTACAGGCTTACATTAGTACATTAAATTGCCAGTAATTTGCACTTTTAACCCCTCTCCTTTGACACCTTTTGCACACAACATTCAACAGACAACGAAAAGACGCAAACATTTTGTCTGGGAGGTCTTTCGGAGACGCCAGCTGAACACTTTAAGTGACTCCCACATAGCCAGATGACTTGTAAGGAGCATGTTTGTGGCATGAGCAGCACATGATTCAGTGGGAACCGGCCTGGGATTGGCTGTCCCCAAAGCAAATCCTGCTCAGGTGTATTAAGAACCAGCGGGACCGGCCTTTCCACCTATTAACACATTGTCATTCACACAAATTGAACCACTGACTCATGCTCATATGACAGCAGCTATGCAGGAGTGTTTGAATAAATATTCTGTTGTATTTCAGATTTCAAGTGAACCTTGGCAAATGAACAAAATTGTGAAAATAACACAAACCCACATTTACAAAACAGGGACTGCCCTAACTAGATTTCATAACTTTATAAATCTAATTTATGTAATAAGCACTCACAATGACAATGGAAACAAACAAAAATCAGCCACCGCATCAACACCTCTGAGAGGTAAAAACTAAAACCAACATCCTGGTATTTACATGGATGTTACTTGGAAACTCGCCGACATCGGATACAGTCGGCTCCCCGCAGGAGCAGCCTCCCTCAGCAGGACCGAGGGGGGGTCAAAACTCCCCATGGAGGACTCAAAGACTCATTATGTCCTGGCAACAAACACGCCAGAATCCCCAAAGATCTCCTTTTTTTGGAGCGAGGGGTTTAAGGAAGACCTACTTCAGATGTATGAACGTACTGTAAGGTGTTAAAATGTATTTCACTTAAAATTAAACAGCAGAGAGAGAAAGAGTGAATCAGTGCATGTGGACTGAGCAACCATGGTAAGTTATATTGTCTCTTATCTATTTTAATAGTCCTGTTTTACATTTCAATGTAAATGTCATGTTTAAAACCATTAAAAAAAGGTTTAATTACGCCACTGTTGTCGAAAAGTGTTTTACATTCAGGCTATATAATGCTTCCGTAGGAAGATTAAATCTATAAATACCCTCTCTTCTAGTAATAATGACCTAAAATCTGCACCCATGTATGAACTGTTCATGACATTATTAATACATGGTGCCGGAAGCTAAATGCCTTTCAATCCTCTCTTTAAACAAATGTCAAAAGTTGGAAACAATCGTGGATTAGCAATAAAGTATGAGTGAGTACGGGTGGCAAACAAGTTCTAAATATCAGAGGGTGAAATAGCTGTTTAGACAAACAATCAGTGAGTGCTCATGTGCAGCCGGGTGTGCAGAGGATGTGTGTGTGTGTGTGTGTGTGTGTGTGTGTGTGTGTGTGCCCGGCATATTTCTCTGTAAGATAAGTGCGTCTGAACAACCACAGCTGGAATTTTCTTTGTCTGTGTGACACCGTTGTGTATTATGGAGCCAGCTGCAATTTAAAACTGTGCCACAGGTGCTGAATAATACGAAAACCAGTCTCTGCTGCCTGTCCAACTGAAACCGTACGCAGTCACACAAATGAGGAAGGAATGACACCGGGGGTGTGTGTGTGTGTGGGGGGGGGGGGGGGGGGCTGACACTAAAAAGTGTCAGCACTGCCTGTAATGGCTTTACCAAACAACACTAACACCTCCATATTTTTCCAGGATTATGAGGCTTGGCATGACATTTCCTAAATTATGACATGTTAATTAAGTACAACATTATGCAAATATTACAGCATTTAGTTCTAAAACATGTTGGTTTGAAGAGTTTGAAACAATAAGAACAGCTCTTATGCAGCCATTATCTTATGTGATATGGATCTCTCATTTCTGTGTCTAAAATCAAGATCAAGATAAACTGGATTAAGAGGAGTGGACTCTCTTTTGCTTTCCATATTTAAATGATTGGTCATCTCCACCGGTGTCTCTTACCGTTTGGTGAGGTAGCTGGTGAAGTTCTTTCCAAAGCCAATGACACCCCAGTACTCTCCCTTATAGACCCCCTCAAAAGCTTCATTGTGAGATAGGGGCACCTGTGGACCCAAAAAACAGAAGCAAATGACATATTCCGCTTTTGCCTTTAAAGGGATTCTGGCTGCATGGAAGCAAAGGGGCGAATTCTCCAAATTCATTCTTCTCTATGGCAAACAATCCAAGGTATTACAGGGTTGTCCAAATATTGGTCCTTGAGGGCTGCTGGCATGCAGGTTTAAGAGGTTTCACACATGAATCACATCAATGTGCAGAGCTTTGAAGTGAATCGATTTTATCGGAATCAGGTGTGTTGAAGCAGGGAAACCTCTAAAACCTGCAGGACACCCCCGGTCTAATAAAGTATAAGTCCGACTTATGATGAAAAAGAAAAAAACAAACATATAGTGCAAACCTAGAGACTGATATCCATTTCATGATGCTAATAATATTTTAGAATAACTTTCTTTCTGTGACTAAACTTTAATCTCATTACTGTACGAGGGTGAAACAGTAAACTTTGACTTTTGACCTCAGGAAAAAGCTTCCTAGAAAGAGGAAGCGTCGAGTGTCTGTTCTGCTATAAGAGGAATTGAAACTCGTTTGCTTAAAGTCCAATTCAGTTGAACAACAGAGAAAGTGACTTTTCTATTTCAGGAACAGACGCTAAGCTGTTTCTGCCACAGAGCCATGAAGACAAATAAAGTGAACTCTGAGTGTGGCTGAATGAAATGAGAATCTACAAGAGAAAAACTGAACAAACAGAGTCTGTTCAGAGAAAGTTCTGGTGTTTATCACAGCTCCTCAGGGCCAAACGGGTACCTGGCGCACACTGGAGTTGTCCAAGAAGGAGAGCAAAGAATGGCTAAAAGAGGAGGGGGACGTCTCGTTGTTCACCACGGCAACCTGGATCCCCTTCGGGTCTCCTCCGACGCACAGACAGATCAGAGAGATCTGGATGACGGGCAGCAGGAACTGGAAACACAGCGAGCTGCGAGCACACAGGAAACAGCGTCAACCAGGCGCTAACCGGCTGGAGCCGACCGGAGATTAGAGCATGTGAGGGCAGAGCTCTACGCACCCCGGCATTCTCTTCATCCGCACGATGGTTTTGATGATCAGGGCGGCGATGTTTCTCCCCTTCGGCAGAATGTGCCGGGCCCGAGCCTTCCAGTCCGCTGGATTAAAAAAAACAACCCCAGAAAAGACTTTACAAAACAGATTCTACAGACAAAAAGGCCCCAGTCATGTTGTAGTTATGACCAAATTAAACATGTGTGCCACAACAAGTTTTCTACAAAAATAATGAACATTTAAAGGTACATTTTTTCATATATATTAGGAGCATCTGTATAGACTTTCTCTCTGAAACACTTCAATGAACATCCTTTTTCTTTTAGGAGCTCACTTTTGAAAAAAATAGCTCACTCTGACAGCTCAAAAAGAGTTAAAGTTTGCAGCCTAACTAAATTTGGAAAAAGTATTGAGCAAATGCGTTTCATTTTGAATTTATTATGTGGACGGAGAGAGGGATGGATTGTAAAACTGTGTTTATGGCAGATTGTTTTTAAAGTATTTTGGATTCTAGTATTTGTGGCTGTGTTGTAATTAGAATGTTTTAGGGATTCTGTTCAGCGCTTTAGTCCTTTGTGGTGTGTAAAGTGCTTTATAAATCTGGACCGGATTGTGATTATCTAAGTCATTCTGAAAACTGAAGGAAACAAAACGAAAAGTCTTTGTGATGATCGACGCGTGCGGAGTAATACATCCTCCTAAATAAACTTCACAGCAAAGAAGCCGTTGCCAACTATGCGCGGAGCATACCTGAGAGTAAAAACCTGTCAGGTATTTCCCCTGAGAGAGTTCAAAGACAATCAAACCTAGATGTAAATCAGCCAGGTGATGATGCTCCATATCTGCACTGACAATAGATAAGGACTTTCTGATAAGTGGTTTATAAAGCCGTTTTCAGCCTTGTCTGAGTATGTGTGTGTGCAGGCGGCTGCCCTCAGATGCTCTAATCTAAGCCCCAAAGGCTCGAAGGCCACATGCTGACTGGAGTGGATGTGAACACGTTCAAAAGCATGGGAGGGTTGCAAGGGAGGAGGGAGATTCAGAAGACCTTAAAACCATATTAGATGTGCTCCAACCGAACTGTACAGCACCCCAAAAAAAAGCACATTTTGAATAGGCAGGCTTAAAAAATGTTATTTCCTTAACAAATAAATAGCGGGATAGGTAAGGAAGTTATTTAAAGTAATACAAGTTTGGTCGTTTTACTCTTCCTGGAAGGAAATCCAGTCTACCTGAACATTTGACTTCATCTGTGACTGCTTGTCCAATCCCCAGGATTGGTTCACTCTCGTCCCGCCCGCTTTCAAACGATTGGCTGCTCTCCAAAGCGCCACTCTGCAGACCGGACCCCCGTTTTATACCGTTCTGGTCTGTCGTCTCACACAGCTGCAGGAATGCATGTTCCAGGGTCTGCAGTGGACGACAAAGAGGGTCAAACAGAGGGAGACCACACAGAACATGGTTTAGATTGTCTGCTGGCGTGTGAAAATACAGGCTGGAAACCTGCAGCAGCTTAGAGATACGAGCTGTTTGAATGTTCAGGTTTCACAAACCGCCTCTAAGGTTGAAAAAGCCCCTTCTTACTGTTGCACTGTGCAGTTTCATGACGGCCTCTGGAGGACCTTCTGCCAGTAAATGTCCATTTCGCATGAGACCAACCTAAAGATGCACAGAGAAATAAAAATGTCACTCACAAGATGAGAATGTTCTCATTATTTGACATTAGTTTCCTTAATTTTTGTGCTATTTATTGCTAACAAAAACATCTATGAGCTTTGAAACTGATGCACATATCCTGCTGAACAAACACAGTCACAGACGTTTACCTTCACGCACATAGTTTCACGTTAAAATAAGAAACAGTGTTTTAGCCACTTAGATTGTTTGCTTCCCACTAAATGTCAATGTTTTCTTGTAGAAGAAGAATTTATCCTCTCTAGTGCACCAAGTTTTCCTCAAGAAGCAAACACAGCATTACTAAATGAAAAAAACATAAAAGTATTAAACATGAGGGTGTCATACAGCTGTAATGTGCTCACTATTATCAAGAATAAATGCTGACTTTTCATGGTAAACTGTATCTTTCAGCCTCCTCTGTGCATGTGCTGTGACCCTAAGCTACACCTGCAAAGGTGTTCACGTTTACGCCTTACATCAGAGCGTGTCGGGCTGATAAAAGTACAGTGTGCCAGGTCGCACTGACATGACCCAGTAAAACAAATTCCTTTGCAATAGAGCTGCACATAGCTGAACTGCCTGCTGGCATACTTCTGTCGAGGTCGGAGGGCCATGAAAATAAATTCATCGGCAAATCTGCGTCACTCCTCCTTCGGCTGATGCGACCGTCTCTCATCCAGCTGTCATTCAGCCCCAAAGGCATACACCAGCGAGCGGCCCGACTGGTTTTTTGGGGCTTATTGAATACGTGAGTCTCATCACAGTGGAGCGAAAGTGACCCGGGATCTTGTACAAGCTCCAGAAAACGTTTTAAGCTATGCAGTGGTTCAGGCTGGAGCGGCATAGTGTAAATACTTCTGCTCCAGGCAAACTGATCCAGGGACGCCTGCCGACACGTGGGGGGAGATTAACAACTTTGCACAGAGGCAGAAGCATTGTGGGACACGGGCAGCGTGATGCAGATAGCTGATGGCGTTCGTAGTAAGTGTTTTGCAGACTAACCCTCAACCAGGCCGGGAAATCTCCTTAAGCAGCACCCAAACCATCATGTGACAACAAATGCTGCACTGAGACGCAGAAACATGCAGAAACCTCCCAGTTAGCAGCGGCGTGAAGCAGAGTGTGCTGATAACATCAGCCTTTTATTTATTTATTTTTATCTTTCTGCTAGCCGAGCAGACTTTTCTGTGCGTCTTGATCTCGACACATGCCTATCTGTAGATCTAGCTTTTTGAGCGGTTGCAGCACAATCCATGTCAAGAGTGCAGCTTCTCTGCGTGAAGAAAAGAAGAAGTGTTTTCTTATCAGAGATCTGTACTGAAGCTTATCCAAAAATAACCAGAAGTGATAGTTCAGCTTTCTTTATTTTTGTCCATACTTTCAGAATACGTTTATTTTGTTGCTACACAGTCGCTATCATTTTTGCCAATCGATAGTGAAATAAATTTAGTTTAATCGTGATCCAGAAATTAATTTGTAATACAAAGGGGATGGCTTCCAGGAAGCTAATCTACAATCCAAACTTCCAGCTGTAAAATACTTGGCTTAGCAAAGACGATTACCGGTGAAACAGAGAATGAACTCGTGGAATTAAAGGATTTGTGATTTTGAGAAAGCATGGCGCTATAGGCTGTGTGTGGCCTTGTTTCTCAGCTGGGAGCTTTCCATCATGAAGCAGTTTGGACAGAAATGAGCACAGCTGCCGTAAAACCTTTACTAGCACTCAGTGTTTTATCGGGATTCGGATGTTTCCAGGGTGTAGTTCAGACTATGCAAAGTGTTAGGCATGACTTTCATCTTTGGGCTGAAACAAATCAGGCGTTGTGAATTGTTTTGGTTTTTCTTCCCCTTTTGTAATTTCCTTTTGGTTCCCACTTGAACTTCTCACACAGCTTTCTCTTAAACTTTTGTTTTTTTGTCTTCTTTCTTCCTGTCTTGAGTCCCTCCTTTTTTTAATAAACAGGTCCCTGCAGTTTATGATTACCTTGAGGAAGCCTGAGCTTTTATTTATAACACTTATTTTTCACAAATGTGACCAACTAAGTCATTGCTTCTTCTGCAGCACCATGATTGAGTAGATAAACAACATGACTAGAACATCTATGTAAAACATGGAATATTTCAAATGCATCAACTAAAACATGAAACAGAGTTGTAAATCAGAAAGTTATCTTCCCTCCGTGAGCAGAATATGTTTGTAAATCTACTTAAAATCTGTATAATGGCACAACTTTGTTTTTTAATGGTCAAATCACTTCAGAAAACGGGGTGTTGCTTCATTTGTCTGCAGTGTTATTCAAGCATAACCAAAGTGGGCACGTTTGAGTCTCTTGTAATTGTTTATGCCAGCCCTCTACAGAGTAGAAACATGCCATGCAGTGCGGTGCATGCCATGCTTAAATAAACAGACAAGGAAGCCTCTGTGAAACGTCTCTCGTGCCCTGGCCAAATTCAACCTTTTGTACAGCCTGTCAGTGCTAATAAATGCAAATACCATCGTTCGTGCTGGGTCATTACGACCATATGAGGGGAAAGAGAGCAGGACAAGAGAGAATTGTTATGTGGATTCTCTGCCCATACTCCTGAATGTGTATTTATGCTTGAATTGGGTGTTAATTAATATAAATATGTCAAATTTGTCTCACCACATTGGCTTGTCGGGCCTCCTCTATATAGTGTGTAGTGATGATGACAGAGGTTTTTCCCGTCTTGACGATCTCCACCAGATGTTGCCAGATCCTAGAAGAAAACCCCCAGAAACCAGCGGATTACATAACACCTGCCCTGATCGCTGGTGGACTTTTCTCTGCCAGCTGCCTGATCCGTCTAGGCTTTGCCATTTCACAATGCGACTGTGGCAACACCCGAGGGGGAGCAGCACGCTTTGACAATGTCTGCCTTTCTAAAGCCCACTCAGAGATGCCTGAGCACAAAAATAGACATTTATGACTTGTCAGGTCGTAATATTCAGCCCACCATGTCTCCGAGGCAATAGCTGCACACATGCAAGCATGTAATCTTTAGGGAGGTAATCCAACGGAGCTCCTAAGTAGCGGCTTCAGGTGGAAAAGATGACCAAAAAAAAGCATCTTAAAAGCAGAAGTTAGTATAGTTAGATATGGGTAACGAAGGCAGCTCATAATTAAAGCAAATCCTTATCAGTGGTTTAATTCTACTGATCGATATGACCCTTCTCGCTGGTAGTTGGTTCAAATAAAATGGCATGTGCGCATTATTTATGCAAATATTTAAATTATAACATTTAAAATATTCAAATTATTTAAAGCAACCAGCTCATGCGGTGAAAGGATGGTGAACAGAGAACTGGTGGCTTCTGAGGTCTCCAAAGACCAGAAAATGTCACAGAAAAATCCCCAGTGGAGACATGCAGAAAGCTGAATGACATTTATAAAAACCCATGATAAAAAGGGCCATAAAGGATAATCAAAACGGGACCATAAAGAGAAATAAAACTCAATTTGGCAGGCGATTGATTTTTATGCGTATTGAACGTTGATCGTTTTCATTAACGGGTGTCAGATGAAAAAGCGAACAGCTGGATGTGGCGTACTTAGCCCTGAGGACGGGGTCCACTCCCACGGTGGGCTCGTCCAGGATGAGCAGCTCTGGGTTCTGCAGCAGAGCGGCTCCCAGAGAGACTCTTCTCCGCTGGCCTCCACTGCAACACACACAGAAAACCAGAAAACAAGAGCTCACACAAACCAGCCAAAGACAGGAATCAGGGAGACTTCTTTTTATTTCATTTTTGAATAACCTCTCATGCAAAATATGAGCATTTGCACATGTAAAATCACTCCACCGACTGCTCGGATTACGTGGCCATTTGTGTGGACTGGAGCGCACGTTTGCGTACAACTCACAACCACCGGAAAATTGTGCAACAGACATCTGTGACCATTATGAAACGAGGTTTCAGCCCACGCGGGTTTTAAGCGTGCCACTCGGCCCACAGGAAGGCTGAGAGTAGCTGGGACAAAACCTTCAAGCCGAACCTGCCTGACGAGGCGGATGGTAAACAACAACACCTGAGGCGAGTGAGCTGTGAGCTGACGTAACCGGGAAACTAACAGGGTCCTTTTACCCAACGACCAATCCCACATTAGCAGATCGATTCAACGATAAATACAGAAAAACGGTTATAAGCGGAAGGAGACTACATGTCTCCTTCCTACATGGAGGAACATATTTGGATGCTTTAGAAAGTGGTGGATGGACACCTTAACACGACAGGCTGTCAGACAAAAAGGCCAGAACACACGTTTACATTCACTTCGAAGGGGTTTTATCCTGCAGGTGCTTCTCTGTAACTATACTGGCAGCTCGATAATGATAGAGTGAAACATCACATGATCAGAAATCTGGCCCCTCTGAAAGCATATGGCTTTTTTAATTGAGCGCTTTGTCTCCAATAGTTACACGCTGTAAAGCCAGAGACACGACGGAAGCATATGAGGGGATGTTGACTTTTCCGTTCAGCTTTATCGTCTTTCAAAACTCAGTCGATTCCAGCAGCCACAAAATTCCGGGTCACTTATTTGGTGGGAGAAAAAAAATACAACTTGCATCCCAGTAATGTTTTTTTTTTGTGGAACGCGTTGCCAAAAAAGGCAGCTTTTTATCCAATTCTGAGAGCAAAATATTGCAAAACCCAACCCCTTTTTTCCCCACTGACTTGTCATTTAGAAAAAAAAATGGAAGAGGTTAATGTTAAAGACTATAAATGTTGATTATAATTTGAATCATTTAAGGAGCGCCTTATCTTTTTTATGGCTTTAAAAAAAAAAAAATCCCGATTGGAACTCTCGGCATCAGTAAAATACATAACAACCGATTGATAGAGCTTTTAAAATGGTCATTTCACAATCAATTTGACTGTTTATATGGTTTTTGCTGGTACCCTTATCAGTCCATGTTGCTTTGTGGCGACTTGGTTTATAGCTTCCCTGGACAGGCAGAGTTCAAAGTCCACAGCTCATCATAAACTGGTTGTATTTATGGTTTTAATGCATTTGGCTTCCCTTAGCTTTCCCACACCATAAATCAGCATTCTAACAAAACTGTTACTTTGTTTGATGGGCAAAATAAAAAACTAAAGAACCATCCAATGATAAATGTACTGTAAAGATAAAGCTGCCAGTAACAATGTGTAATCATTTCTTAATTGCCTGGTTTCAGCTTCATAAAGGCCCTAAAATTTCTGTCTTTTTGTGGATTCTACCTGAGATTTCGAACCAGGCTTTGCTTCTGGGGTAGATCCAGGAAGTCGATGAGGAAGTTCATGCGGTCCTGGGTCTCTTTTGACGTCAGGCCGTGGATTCGGCCAAAGAAAGTCAGGGTGTCGCTGATGGTGAACTCGTTGTACAGCGCTATATCCTGTGCAACACAAACATAACCGTTTCAAGCAGTAACATGTGTGGATCTCTGGATTTCAGTGGTAGAACTAAAGGTTAGAAACATTCGAGGCTTCCTTAGATGTCCTTAAGTTGTTAGTCGAGGATGCTTCAGTTTGAGTTTCCATGCAAATACCAAAGGAGGATAAAAATGTGTTTCTTTTGTTAACCTCAGAAATTCACAAGCCCAAATTTTTAAGATAAATCGTCCAAATATCTATTTCATAACATAAACAAATTACCGGCACCTCAGCCCACAGTCTCAGAAAGTATGTCACCTGTAAAGTAATGGCAACAGACAGTGTGTGGTGTTGCATTCCCGCCTTTCTGGGTCACAGATCGCTTCCTATGTGCATGAACATGATGCTCAGGTTTACATACAGAGGAATACGTGGGATGTTTGCTATCGGCCTCATCAGATACCAGCTCTGACAGTAATGAGGATCACTGAAGGCTCATATCACCCCGCAGCGAAGACTAAATTACAGCAAAGCCCTGCAGCCAGGGCCTGTTTACGGCTGTAAAGAGCGTCTGCGTTGAGAACTTTCTCAAGCCTAAAAGCCTCCACACACAAAACAGATGTCAAAAATCTGACTGGGAACAAATGTGGGAGCTTGTGTGCAAAACCTCTGCTGGATGACAACAATAACAAACAAGATTTACCTGGAAGATGATCAACCTTTGTTAATACTAGGTATTAAGGACTGACCAAACCAAAAAGACGAAATCAGGATGCACTATTTCATTTGAAGGTGTCTTACCTGTGGCATGTATCCGACCATTTTTCCTGGGACTTCATGACCAGGAAAGGCAGGTGGCTTCCCCAACACGGTGATGTGACCCCGAGAGATTTTCAAGGTTCCCACAATGCACTTTAACAGCGTCGTTTTCCCACATCCGCTGGGCCCCAGAAGGCCATAGCTGTGCAAAAACAAGAGGATCTAAGTTGAACTGTTTGCTGTTTATGTCCACAGTTTGCAAAATACACAACTCAGAATGTCTAAATGTAGATTCTGTTTTTATCTTTATAAACTGAATCTGCAACAGAAATAACCAACAACAAATAACATCTTCTCTGTCCTGGATTTATGCCAACCTGAAGCTCTTCAAGATGCAGCTGAAACTCAGCTCAGCTAACTGTTTCCAAGTCATAGATGCACCGTTAATGACAAAGATATTCCAAATTATTTATTTTGAAGGCTTTACATAAGAAAAAGTAGCCAAACCAATCCGGTCCACGTAACTGGCCTTAGGGGTCAAACTGACCTCATAAATATCTGCGCATTTGTTTGCAACACTGAAGCTTTCTTAAATATATAAACACATAGACATTTAATTAACGAGAAATCCAATGTTTTTGTCTTACTAAAAAAGTCAGGCTTGTATTTAACCACTTTGAAGTTTATGTCAAAAAAATTCTGCCAAATCCTGGCATGCTGTCACTTTATCAGAATTCATCTAGAACTCTCTGTGATTTCACCTGTATTTAGAGCATTTAAAGCCGCCTCGCTCACGAAACACACAATGTCAAACAGGAATGGAATCTAACTAAGCAAAAGTAGGACACCTCACGCACGCTGCTTCTTATTGTCTCACAGACAATAAATCTGTTCCGTTCTTTTTGGACGTATCCTGGCATGACGCTCAAATACGAGACCTGGCTGACTTTCTGTTCTTGTTGATCATTTTCCTGGAGTATCAGCACAAAAGCAAGGACATATTTCTGTCTCTTTTCTTTGTTTGTCTTCCCCCAGCATTTCTTTTGTCATCTGTCACTTCAGGAATGCAGGTCTTTTTGAAAAAAGAATCCCGAGACTCATCAACAAGAGAAAAAACAAAAGAAATGTCAGACATAAAATAACTCCTTCTGTTCTTCGGAGTGACGGAATGTTCCTGCTGTGGATTCAAGGGCCAAAACGATATATAGATTTGTTGAAGGTAAACATGACCACCAGGAAGGATATTGATGGTAGGAACCTGATCGGTTTGCAAATGCATGACAAAGGACAGGGCAGCCGCAGTGAGCACCTCACCCAGGAATGCAAACATCCTTTTGCATCCTGGAGACACCAGCACAAATCCACTGCCAGGGCCTGGAGGGCCACAGACTCACAGAGCTGTGGAAGCTTTTAGACCCTTAAAGTCCCAATCGGCATTTAGAGCATTTGTTTGAGTAATGGTATTTCCTTCCCCAACTCTCTTATCTGGTGCTCGGTCTTCTCTCTGATCTAAACCTGGTTGTAAAACATCGTTGCAGATGGCGGTGAGGAGGAGAAACGGGCCGACTCGGGCCAGCGTGGCTCCACTCACATGTGTCCCTGTGGCACCGTCAGGTTCAGGTTACTGAGGACCTTCAGCTTTCCGTATGAACGGCACACGTCACGACACCGGATCGCTGAGCCGCCCTGCGCGGCGGGCAGAGGCGCTTCCAGATCAGCTTTCATATTCCCCTCCTGCAGCTGGAAGAAAAAAAAGCACTTTGTCAAACAGGAAACGCTCCAAACATAGATCTGCAGGCAGAAAAGTCCAGATTTCTTTGCGGATTAGAGGATCAGTTTTCGTTTACTATGGCACGTATCAGTTTCACATCCGCTACATAAACACTTTACAAGGCTTGTTACAAGCTCTGGATGCTGTATCTGTGTAAGAAGCATTGATTATTGACGACCCTCGTTTGTTATGGAATTACCTGAGACTCTTTTTCTACTCATGAAATGACATTGGATTCTGCTGCTGAAAAATCATATTTAAGTGATAGAATAACATAGTAATTATCTAAGAGACTCTTTTTAAAGGGAAATTCAGCAAACATGAAAAAGACTTTTTAAGGATACAACAAATCATTTCTCATAAATCAACGCCTTGGTATGCAGAATAAATTCCATACAAAGTAAACAATGATCAGAAACCTTAGACTCTTACTCTATTTGAGTGAAATTCCCCTAAAAGTCAATAAGGGAAATGCCTCCAGCAGACTCCAATTCAAAAGCTGCAACTTATCTCACTGCACACTATAAAACAAACATACTTTCCTGATACGTCTCATGGAGTCATAAGCTTAGAATGAGAGGGGTCCAGCAAACACTGAGCCTGGAAGAGAGGTTAAAGGTATTTCTGCTGGCCCGACTGGCCTGACTGACTCATGGGAGTGATTGAGAAGTTGTCTGGGTAAGAGAGGACATTCAGTTCAGTCCCTGGTGACATCCTTAGGGGCACATTGTTTTGAGACCTCTTATCCAATTCCAAAGGAGCATACAGTACATTCTTTGAAAGGAGTGTTCTGCTGTTTTAATCTGTTTTTGGCTCGTTATAATTGTGTCTTGCTCTTCAGTCAAGCGGACAAACATACCCTTTATTGACATTTTTAAGGGGGAATGTTTAGTTCCGTATAGGCTTATATTATTGGTATGATTAACTGGAAATCTTGGCATGATGGAGAGAAAACCAAACAGCGCACTAAAATTTGTTTATGAGCTTGATGCGCCAAATTCAGTCACTTCTGGCTTCAGTAGAAAAAAATTATACCAGGATAATAAAATAAAAATTAAGAGAATAGTGTCTTTTAGCCAAATGGTGAGGTCCAAAGTGTTTTTTAGCTCAGTATGTTTTTGATACAGGCTGATTCCTGCTTCCCTGCTCGTCAATACATAAAGTATGACACCGGTGTTTCCCAAGGCTGCGCAGAGTTCAAACTCAATGAAACTAATTTCCTGTGTTGTGTCTCAAGAATAAGTTTGTCTGCCTGAGAGGAGCTCAGGGACAGCTCATACACAACGTGCTGGAATGGATGAAAAGCGAACGACGTTGGTGTTCATTGGTAACTTTCCATTCCTCCGTCCAGTCGGTCGAGTTTCTGCCAGTAAACACTTCTGTTTTTGAAAGGGAGCCTCGCAGAAGTTCAAGAAACTGCTAGAAAAAAAACTGTGTAGCTTAATACTCCTTGATAAACTTTTTTTTTCAAAACGCACGTGAATTCTTAATGTTTTAAACACTTTTTAAGGACAAAAATGTCTCTCACAGATATGATCTTATCACTCTCTGACCTACATTTTTTATTAATTGTTCAAAAACGTATTCTCAGCTGCAAGTCACTTGAATTCAATTTCCTCTTGTTGCCTTTCTATCCTGGCAGGTTATGACAGCTCTCCTTTTTTTTCATTCAAAACTTACATTTTAGGCTTCACCTATTGACTATCATATGAAAGGATGAATTTGTGTTACACATTCTTAACATGCTGTATTTCTCATTATAACATCTGACTCCTGAATGAGTCTTAATCTTTCAGCAGAAGTCTGAAGGAGTGGTTTGAAAAAAGGGCTTTGCTGCAAGCGAGTGGAAAAAAGCAAACTATTCTTCTTTAATCCACCAGCCAAACCACCCCAGAAGGAAAACATTTCTGATACAAAGAATGCCATCTGAGGGACACAATCCAGCTTTCACCACACAAACACAAACACCACCCTGGTCGCCGATCAAAACGGGCTATGAAACTCTGATATTCCTAATGGTGTTTGGACAGAAACGCTTCAGTAGAACGAGGCATGCGGGTTCTCAAAAAGTCCTCAGCTCTGTAATCTTTAATAACAGCCTTCTTTCGTGGCTTTCCAGCTAACTCCCTCCTTTTAATCTAGAAACTCTCATTTTTTCTAGCAAAGGGATTATGGAGATTTCATTACATAATTCTGCTAGATTTGGCTGGCCTCACCTTTGACAGCAAAACCTACATTTGCAGACCAGCACGTCCCCCTCATTGTGAGTTAAGCAGCATGTCGTATAGACAAAAATAATCATTAAAAAAAGACCTTTTCTGATCTGGTGAGGTTACCTCACCGGACTCACTGGAGATTTATGGAGTAAAGACCTAAGGACATAACTCACCCAGAGAGAAGATGAGGAGAGAAAGAAGTGGAGAGGAGGGAGAGCCACAGATGAGTGAGTCTGCACACACCGAAAACTGCCACTAAAGAGCATGTCAGGATCAGCTGACACAAACATCTCAACCGCGCAAATGCAAAGTAGAAGAACAGGTTCGCTTCAGCAGGTGGACGCACGTGGTTCCCCAGAATTTCTGCACACACACACTAAGTGTAACACTGACCCCAAATCTGCCTTACCATAATGTGGATGTGTTAGTTTCTGATTAAAATTTGGTTAAAAAAACTCAATTCAAAGTAGAAATAAACGCTTTTGGGGAAATTAACCCAGCCTCTGCCTCCACCGGCCTCTGAATGATTCATCCTCAAACCGTTTCCCGGTTTGTTTCCCTTCTTACAACCGACAGACGCGACTGGAGAAAATGCTCTCCGGCGTGTGTGTGTGTGTGTGTACACTTCTGATTTTGACCTAAATCAGCCCAACAAAGCCCCTGCATTCATTCTGCTCCTGTGATCAGGAAGAATTCCTACCTTTGCTTGCCAAGTTGTTGCGAACTTGCGTCACCGCCAAGTGGAAGAAAACGGGTCTGAGAGGCGCGTTTAAAGCTCTGAGAGGCAGACCTGCGGGGCCAAATGCGTGAGAGTGGACGGCCGGCTATTTATAAGCCGTCCACGCGCACGGGGCCGACCCCTCCGGTTTCACTTCTCCCTTATCAAATCAGCGCGTCACACAGGGGGATGGCGCACACTCTATCGCTCATCCTCCGGCCATCCTCCCTGATACCCAGCTCCTGCTCCTGAACTCATCAGAACAGATTAAAATGCAGCACCGACGTGCATCCACTGGAGTTTCCCCTCCATTCACCGCCCCATGCAGCGCAGCACCGGGGCCTGCAGCTGCACGCAGCCGCGTCCGGTTTGCACGATTCCCGGTAAAGATAAACGCGTCCGATAGATTCCGCCTCCATCTTACCCGCCGCTCCCGCAGCTCGGTGCAGTCCGCGGGTCCGGGCCTCGCATCACTCGGGCCGGCAGCCTCCGCAGCCATGGCAGCAGAGAGGAGGAGGAGGAGGAGGAGGAGGAGGAGGAGGAAGGACCGGACAGCCGGCTGAGTCTCTGCAGCTGGCAGCGCCACACAGGGCGGGGGTGGGGGGGAGCAAAGGGGGGGGGTGGGGGGGGGGGGGGGGGGGGGGGGGGGGGGGGAGTGGGAGAGGGACGGATGGGCTGCTGGACTTTTAGAGGTTGAAGTCAGACGGTGTGTTTTTTTCCACTCAGAGTAGCGATTGATGCATTGTGCACGATTATATGGCTGATTTGCCCCAATAAATGACTGTGTCCTGGACCACTGGGCGTCCACAGCGTCCAGCTGCAGCTCACCTTCATCTGTAGCTGTAAAAATCACCCACACAAAACACACACACAGCCTTTTGTGGAATTCCCTACATGGAGGACATTAAGATTTTTTCTCTACTCGAACATTTTTTTTAAAGAGAAAAAATCTTATTTGTCTTTTTCGATGAGTTCGGTTGCTTATTTTTCTAATCTGGTTTAATTAATCTGTATAAACCTCAAGTGCAACATCCCCTTTTCCCCAAAACTCTTAAAACAAGGATTTAAGAGTAAACTATGTGAAAATAACTTAAGAAATGTAGGATGTAGTTCCAAAAGACGCCACAAGGTGGAGGCAGAAAACTTGAGATTCAGGTTTAAATACAATATTGCAAATACTATTTATTCCTCAGATTTATATAAAGTTTAAAGGACTATACAATATGTAGCTGGTGGTCATGTAGGTTGTCACTCCACGTGTGTAAAACAATGAAAGTCATTACGTTTCTGCTGCTGTTGCATCATCATATAATTTATATTGTATTCATGAAAACATGCTGGAAAAGTGAGCCTCTAAAGCCTGGATTGGGAAACACTGGTTCAGAAGCCACATCACCTGCGGAATATTGTGATAGAACTGAATCATTGATAATAATGTTCCGTTTTTTTTATTTGTATCACATGTTTTTTTCGTGGAAAAACCAAAGAGTTAAAAACTTGTGTAGCATACAACGGCAAACAGCAGCCAAAGAAAAACGAAAAGTTCTACTGATATAAGTCTGATATAAGTCTGCAAAGAAGTGATGGATAAATTACTCCAAATACAAACGGCTTGTTTAGATTTCTCTATCTTTTCATATCTGAATGTTTTCCCCTGTTCTTCAAGTGCCACCATGTCTCCTCCAACAACCTAACAAATACAGAGACTGATAGTCTTGAGGATGTTCTATTGCCCAGAGTGTCGTTTTAAAGGGGCTTCTAATCAGATTTATCACCATTAAATACACAATCTTAAATCAAGCTCGTATACAAAACTTTACTGATGTCCGTACATTCACATCCACAAGGTTCAGCCAAAATGAGTAAGACTCTCAACCTACCAGTTATTTTCCACCTGATGTTTTCTTTCTGTCTTTGTATTATCATTCCTGTTTATGCCCTCAGAATACTTTGGCTCTGGGGCTGAAAGCAGACTCAAAACAAAGAGAAGAAAAACTAAAACTAAGAACTCAGCATCAGACTTTGATAAGACATAATTTAAGGCTGCATTTGTGTCACAGTCAGTGGTGAAAGGAGAGCCCAAACACAGATGCAGGCAGGAAGCTGAAGGATGTTATCTTCTTTTTTTATTTTTTTTAACTGGAACACCCCATAACAAAACTGACAAGGAGCTGAAAAACAGACAAACCTGGCAACTGATAGAATATGTGTTGAATCCTTATAGCACAGACATAATGTGATGTCAGTCAGGACCTGATTAGGGCTGAGAGAAACAAGGGAGGACACATATTGTGGGGGGACCAGAGAGGAAGTGGGAGCAGCTGGGGTTGATTGAGCTGGACGCAGGTGTGGAGATGGAGCTGATGCCCAATCAGGGGAGAAATGGCCACAGCCGGCATAAACCGAACAGTTCAAAGAACCAACAGATGTAGAACGCAGAATAAAGCACACATAATTCAACTACATTAAAAAGAAAGGGCCAAAAACGACCACTATGACGTGATGAAGGAAAAAAGGCTAATAAAAAACAAATAAACTAAACCAATGATCCAGGAACAAAAAAACAACAACAACAACAACAACTGTGTGCGAACTACTCAAATCTAGAAACAGGTGGACAAAGTTGACCAAAGTTTCCACCAAATGAGTCTTTTAAAGAAGTAGAGCGAAAACGAAAGAATTTGATACAAAACAAGTTTTCCAAATTCAGAAAAAGTCATACATTTATAGCAAGTCTACAAGTTATTTTAAGTGCACGATGTAAGAACAAAAACTGAGTATAAAAGAGTGTTTCTCTGTACATTGTGATCGTGGCGTGTTGTTATGGGGAGCCACCAGGGACATAAATCAGAATGAACCTCCACATACACATATGAAATGAAACTCTTTCACATTTATGCTGAAAACTTCTACAAACACCAGTGAAAAACCCCCACATGAACTAGTGAAAGCATTTACCTCCCATCTAACCTACTCAAAAGCTCTTATACAAAGTAGTGAGAACTGTTCATATAAACTGGTGAAAAGCTTGAAACCTCTCATACACACCTGTGAAAACCTCATACACACACACTAGTAAAAGCCTTTCATACAAACTAGAAAAAAATTATCATACAAGTAAAAACCTCATACACACAGGTAAAAACCTCACACACACTAGTGAAAACCTCTCATACACACTAGTAAAAGCCTTTCATACAAACAAGAAAAAAATTCTCATACAAGTAAAAACCTCATTCCCACTAGTAAAAACCTCACACACTCACTAGTAAAAAACTCTCTCACACACACTAGTAAAAACGTTTCACATACACTAGTAGAAACCTCTCACACACACTAGTAAAAGCTGGCTCCCATGTCTTGTAATGCCCTCATATTCCACAGAGAGGTGGTGTTGCCCAATTCAACAGGACTTGAGGGAACACATAAAAAGGTTTAAATGCTGCTGACAACACAAATGTGTGTGTGCTCACTTCAATGAAAATGTTTCGCATTTTAGTGAAAGTCTCTCCTTTCCACTTTGAGACTTTTTGCGCAAACTATTCAGCTGGTGACTATTTTAAGCAACTTGTCACCTCTGACCCCTCCACTTGTGTTTGATCATTCAAAACCATTGATTGTGCGCCCTGTGGACAACCAGGCCAGAGCCCCCCCCCCACCACACACACACACACACACACCAGCGTCAGTATAAGCGAATAAAGCAGCCGGGACATCTCCGGATCTGTTTTCAGCCGAGAAATACAACCAAAAAGAGCACTAAAAGCACGTCGACTAATTGGGTGAAGGGTTGAGGAAAATCTATCTGATTAGCCCTCTCCAGCAGACGGAGATTAAGCTTTTAGTCTCTAATTATTATAAAGCACACGTCAGCAGAAATCCTCCCATTTTGGACGGACAGTAGAGCAGAAGGGTGTCCCGTTTTGGGTGACGGTGCTCGCAGCCAGGCCGGACCAGACGCAGGGACCCGGGACCCGGGGACAGGGGGGCAGGGACTGGAATATCCTCCTGAGTCAGTGCCACGACGCTGCCTCTGCTCCCACAACCAGCATCCTATGTTATTCTGCTCAAGATGGCGGTGCAGGCAGCGGAGAAGGACGGAATAGTGAGTATTTCCTCGCCACACCGGGGGTCCCGGGGCGGGGAAACGGGTGTTTTGGCTTCAATATGCTGCGTATGAGTGTATGCTTGTGATTTCCCTTTTTTTTTTTTTTTTTTACGCACCGTTATCCTGATTATTATTTTATCTTGCGCGCTGCGCATCGACGCTGCGAGGCGACTCCTCTCATCTGCCGGGGAGGAAACTGGAGATCCTACACGGCTGTGGAGAAATGCAGTCGGCGGCGTGTGCTCTCAGATGGGGCTATAAATGTGCGCGATTGAATATTGGGGACGGATGGGGGGGGGGGCCCCGTTTTGTGGCCCTGCCACTCTTCCCTTTTTGGTGGATCCCTGATGGCGCGACAGGTCCGCCACCACCGTATCATTGTGGCAATCCGCGTGTGTGTGGGAGGCTGCGTGATGTTTTTATTGTTTAAAGGCCTTTAGCCTCGTGGGGGTGTCCCACCTGAGGGAGCCGTAAATGATGTTGTGCTTTCTCTGTTCTCCCACTGGTGTTGAAGAACGTGGATGATGACCATCTCAACGACTCGCTGGGGAACGCCGGCCTCATCTCGCCGGACAAGGAGGATTTGGCTCGCCTCCTGGTAGGAAAAACTCTCTTAAGTGGCCTCGTTCTGTGGCTCGCTGCGGGGTTTAACGGCCTGGCTGTGCTCTGCGCAGACGGTTCCGTTCAGCGGGCGCATCCGCGGCGGCATGCGGCCAGGGAAGAAGATCATAGTGATGGGCATCGTTGACCTGGAGCCAGACAGGTACGCAAACACCTGGTGTAAAGCCTGCTCAGTCATAGTTCTGTGTTTACTTTTTTTTTATCTACGCCCACTGGTCTGTGCGCATTCTGATCGATTTCTAGATATGCGTTTTGTTCCTGGGGCTGGTTGGACTTGCACAACCACTCCAGGACACGCTGAGTAATATGTGGGCAGCCAGAGAGAGAATGGTGCTTAAGTATGCACAGACAGGGCGTTTCCTTCTCTGGGAGGGATGGAAAAAAAGAGTGGGGAAAACAAGAAAAAAAGAAGCTGGAGTGGAGCAGATTTGTTTGGGTGTGTCCTTACCCCGCATGCAGACTTGAGTCAAACTTCCCCGTGAGCTCATCTCCCTCTGCGGCTGCCGGCAGGATTCAGGCAAAAGTTCAGGTGAACGTCCCGGCTGCGGCTCCGGTTTGTTGCATCTGGGCTCCGGAGGAATCGGAGGAACCCAAAGCCGAGGGGATTATGCATAATTAACAACCGGCCACAGAATTATTCATCTGGCTCATCTCGGATTAGCCATCTCTTCTCTCCTGCATCATCAGGCCTTTTCTCTCTGACTCCACCTGTTGTCCCCCCCCCCCCCCCCCCCCTTTGACACCAGCCCGACCTGCGGCCGGGACTCGGAGAAGGAGGACCCCCCCGCGCACGACGTGGCGCTGAAGCTCTCCGCCCGCTTCGGCGACCGGCAGTTCCTGCGCAGCGCCCGGATCTCCGGGAAGTGGACGGAGGAGGAGGCGTCCACCGTCTACTTCCCCTTCATCCCCGACCAGCCGTTCAGGGTAAAACTTCCCCGGCCTGGAGGCTGACGCTCTGAGGTGGTTCCTCATCGTCACGTTTCAGATTCAGACGGCTTCCTCCAGTTACATCCAGGAGGATTTGGACTCAGGGTCACATGATTTGTGCTCAGGATTGACATGATTTATGGGTCGGGCTGACACTTTGACATATTTCTGATCTCATTAACTCTGTTCTGGGAAAGATGAGCTCCTACTTTGATGCATTTTGAAAAGTCTATAAAACCACAAACGTTTGCAGTTCAGATGAGCAGTGAATGGGAGAAAGCCACAGTTTCAAGCTGCCCCACAGTGGGTTCTAGGGCCATAAAACTGCACACACAAGCAGAAATCGGCCTGTTCATTGTTCTCACCAACTATACAAAGCTATGGGAATACATGGCTCCCTGTGATATCAATAACTGAGACCTAATTTCCTCACTGATCTCTACTTATTAACAGAAGCAGACCATTCTAGTGCGTCTTCTACATTTGAAGGCATCTTCTACTAAAAGATTAAGGAACTGAGGAGGTATACGGCTGTATTTGAATACGAGCCTCGATAAACCGAGGGCCGAATGAATCCTCTTATGAACAGAAGAGGGTCTGACTGTGGATGTGCAGGCGTATCATCATCATCACATGGTTTGTTTTGCTAACGGTCTGATGAAAGCGTAGGAGACGGTTCCAAAAATCTCTAGACTTTCTTCTAGATGCCTCATTAGAGAGGACTCTCAGCCACTTATCTATAGCCTCCATAGTTTCTGCACACAGAGAAATGACGGATTGTCCCGAGCGAAGACCTCTTCCCGGTTAACTCTGGCCTCGTTTTGTGTCCGGGTTGCTTCGTTAGCATCTATTTCCTGTTTTTATATCAGCCGAACGGCAGCAGACAGACAAAGCAGCGCGTTTGCTGTGGAGGTTAGAAACGTGGAAACGTCCCGGCTCAGTTTCAGAGCATCAGCTGCTCGTACGGACGGACGATGCATTCAGGGCCTCGGGCTGAGCAGCTGTACGTATACGTCTGAGTAATCATCAGGATCTGAGGAGTTTTTAGCTCAGCGGTCAAACATTCTGCTCCAATAACTCAGAACATAAGCAAAAAGCATCACGTCAAAAAAAAAAAAAAAAAAAGTATATATAAATATGTATATAGGGATGTTTCAACCCAAACCGGACTACACAGCGCCGGTTAAACCAGTGACAGGAAGTAAGGAGGCTATGGGCTGTCAGCTTTCTGATAAGGGGCCATTGTTTGTGGTCAGAGTGTGCCGGTGCACAAAGAGAAGCCCTCAGACCCGGGCCTCCGTAACGCCCTTTTTTTAAACCATCTGCCTGGTGGATCTGGAGGCATGTGGCCTGGCTCATGATGCGCTGCGGTTTTAAGAGCGGGACGGCCCGTTTCGGCTGCCCTCCTCTCAGAAATCCGTCCGCCCGGGGCAAGTTTTCTTTTCTCTGAATCACGCAGAGACGTTTACACAGACGCATTTTTTTCCGAGGTCCAGAACGGCCTTTAGCCTCCCATCACTCAGAAATGTGACGGTCTGGTGCCTGTCAACACCCTCCTAATGTGCTGGGTAATGCCAGTGTTTTTATAAGGGCTTTGAAAAAGGATGGTCAGATTTTTTAAATTTTTATGGCTCCTCCTAATCAAAGCTTCACTAAGTGATATTTTTCTATTAAAATTTCGGGTGAAAATGTGCCTCAGATCTGTGAATCTTTTATTTCTGAGCTTGTGAGCTTTTCTGGAAAACTGTCAGAGCTCCTGGTTAATACAGGATGTTTCAGTTTTTGTTTGAGTCAACATTTTTATATTGTGATTCATGGGGGGGGGGGGCGATGTGTAGCAGTGATGGAAAACCTCTTTCATGGTTTGAATTTTCCAGCCTGACTGAGTTTTGGGAAACTATCTTACTATCTTGGGTTCATTGGGCTGTTTTATTCACCATCCAAATTCCTCTGAATAATTAGAGCTCTCCTTTTTTGGAACAAAGCTCCAAAGGGAGAATTAATCCTTTTTAATTAAGAAATGTTGATACATTTTATTGTATTTGACATTAAGAAGGACCAGTGTGGTTATGGCTTTATTCTCACAGCTAAAGCTTTAAACACTGTCAAGATTGGTTGACAATAAAAGATTAGGATGCAATTAAAGGAAATATTATGAGGTCATGAAATGGAGGGATTTATTTACTGTGACTTTACTCTGTTTAAGAAATGGTAAACTAAAGGTGAAGTGCCTCCACTGAGGCTTTGGCCTAAAAATGTCAGTTAGCTTCCCCTCCCTTTTTGCTTATTATTCCTTTTTGTCCTCTCTCTCTGCAGATCGAGATCCACTGTGAGCACCAGCGGTTCCGCATATTCGTGGATGGACACCAGCTCTTTGACTTTTATCACAAAGTAAAATCTTTACCTTCTATCGACACAGTACGAATACAAGGGGATCTACAGATCACCAAGCTCGGTTAACTTCTCCCCTCTTCCCTCTGAGCAAGTTTAGCGTGTGTGCGAAGCAAAGACTTGATCACAGATGACCTCACACACACACACACACACACACACATTACCCATGTTTCATGATGCAACTCTGCTGCAGAAAATCAACTGGAGTTTTTTTCCCCTTTCTTTTTTTTTCTCTGTAAACGGAGGTTTGCACCATTTTCAGGTCTTTTTTTGTCTTTGTAGCCCCAGTTCTGTAAAATGAGATGAATGTTGAGCTCTTTGCTGATGCTGAGCTAGAAGCAGGTGGGCAAAAAAGAGGGAGGTGGGGGGTAAAAAAAAAAAAAGGATGAAGACTAAAATGAAAGTTTAAGGGTCTTGAATATTTTAGTTTGGCGATTTAATGTTAAGTGAGGGTTGCTCCTTTTTGTTTGCTCACTGCAAGCAAACAGAAATCATTCAGGAAAAACTGGAAAATCAGTTTTTGTCAAGGATGCAAATAAATTTGACAAGATTCCCACACGGGCAGGAGTCAGATTTTTATGCCAGATAAAACTGGCTTAAACCTAAATGGTGCTTATTTATATTTTTCACACACAACGCGGCTGGATGGGTGATTTTTCTGTTGCATTTTTGGTCGGACCCCAGTGGAGCAGATACATCTCCACTGGGCTTGCTCCAGTTGTCATGGAAACGGGCAGCAGCTACTCCGACCCACTTACCCAGAAATGAGGATTACATCACAGCAAGGAGTAGCACCGCGTCTGTTGGTGGTTTTCTCTCGTTTTTAGTGACGTTCTGCAGGTAAAAAGGTGTTTCGGCCGACTTTTTGAACAATTATCAGACTCTTGAATCCATCTGAACTGTGCTCTAACACTGATGCAAGTTGTTTTTTATTATGAAGGTAAAAAAAACGATCAAAGTAAAACCAAAACCTTCAATGAGTTCAGTCTCCACGTGGAGGTAGAAAGCAGTTAGCAGTTGTTTTTTTTTGTTTTTTTTTTACAAATCTTACAGATGCGGTGCGTTTATAGACTGGAAAGTTTAGCTTCCAGGTTGTAGTAAGGTGTTGCTCAAAGGTGCTATGTCAACACTTCCTCCAGGATTATTTGCTAGAAAGAACAACCCTAATGTAACCATACCGACTATTAGTATTTTAAAAAAGCAAGTGTAAGGCAATAAGGATGCGTCTGGGGTCAGAATTCCAGGAGTTCATTCATATTGTTACAAAGCAGCTTGTGTTTATGGGCAGTAATTCATCACCTAAATGGTCCCTGACTGTCTCACTTTAAAGTAAATTATACTTTTAAAGGAGTAGTTACACAAAGTGGGTCCATGTTACCAAATGGTACTGCTTCCCAAAAATTTGGGGGGAGGGGGGCTCTTTTCATAATTTAGAGTTGATTGTTCTCCTTTTTAATTGTCTAAACAAAACTCTTTGAAACTTCTCTTTTCATTTCACACAGACCCACTCAGATACAAAAAAACTTTAATGTTAATTTGAAGAAATGTGACCTGATCCAGCTGTTTTCCAGAAACTGGAAGATAAAAAAAAAAAAAACTACCTTCCAAACAGTTTGTTTTTACAACCTGGAAACTCAGCTGTTCTGCATAGAGATTAAAATCTTTCCCCCTTTTTTTCCATTTAAATTTGATATTTAGTTTAGACTCTTCACAAGCCAAGGCAGTATTGGGATTTTAAAAAAGCAATTTCTTCAACTCTTCCCTGTTAAGAAAAACAACATCCGTATTTTGCCCCCCCCCCCCCCCCCCCTGCAGGGCGCTCTGCAGGCTTCCTCTGTGATTCGACTTTTGAGGAAACCTCATTAAATTCCTCATTAAATTCTTATTGCATCCATGCAGCGTCCATCCAAAATGTTTAGAGGCCACTTTGGAGGCGTGCTTACACTCAGTGTTTATTGGCTGCCGTCTCCTGGCCCCGCGTCTCTCCGCCCGCTCCCCGCCGTGGGCTTCCTGTGCTCCTCGCTGCCTCCCGGCAAACGCCCGTTTACTCTAACACAAACAGGAAACCAGTAGTTTGGTTTGTGTGTGTGTGTGTGTGTGTGTGAGGGTGCTGTCAAGTGCTTTTGAGAGTGTACTCCAGCGTTTGTAAAGAAAACGTGTGATTATGTTTTTTCTCTTTTTTTAATCTGGGGATCTGACGGCCGCTGACTCAGCAGTGTTTCAGTGGCTGTTGTGTGACAGCAGCCGGATTCTGGAGGAGGGAGATGAATCATTCAGGATTTCCGGGGTGAAGGAGCTCAAACTAGGCACTCTCTGTGTGTGTATGTGTGTGCGTGTGTGTGTTTGTGTGTGTGTGGGGGGGGGGGTTCTTATCCGGGGTCTGTTTCAGTCCTCAGCTCGGCTCCATTTGTGAGCGTTTTCCCATTTGGCCTTCAGCACAGTCACATAAAACTTGAACTTGCCCTTTTGGTTTTGTTGCACTTTAACAGTATTTATCTCCACTTAAAAAAAGAAAAAGGTTAAAAAAAAAAAAAAGATTTGTGTTACAGTTTGGGACATTTTTCTCAAACCACAAAGTTGTGGCGTTAAACGCAACAGTTCCTGACCTCGTCTTCATCTCCATCTGGGACAGCATAACTCATCATTCCTAATCCTTATAGAAGCTGAATGTCATTCTTTGATTGTAACTTAATGATTGATACCAGGTGGAATTACCTCTCATGTCCCCCTCCTGATCCGAAAACGATCGACATCTCTTCCTTAATTTGCTCATTTAGGACTCTTTATTGACTCTCTAATGTAAGATTTGACCCAGGTCTGTACTTTGCCCTGCTTTTGGACTTTGGATGTACATACTGATGAGTGTGGCTTCAGGGGCTTTTGTTTTTTACATGAAGAATAATAAGCAGAAAGCATTTTCTTGTGCATGTAAGCCAGTTAAAGGCAGACTGAAGCATTTCCAGTTTCTGTTCAGGTCAAGCATGCCACTGTTGTTGTTTTTCATCTTTTATTAAAACATCTGTCCATGTTTTTATTTGAACTGTCCCCTTTCATAGGTATTTATGAAAATATTAATTAAATCCTTGATGCAAATGACAGTATTTACTCACTGCTGACAAAATCCACAAAGGATGATGGAAGAACTCCATTAAACGTTTTAAAGTAAAACGGCTCTAAAAAGGCTAAATGGCTTCACACCCATTAATGAAGTGTTTTGAGTAGAAGTAGGCTAATCTCTTGTATTGTGTGGTTGTACAGTCATGTTATCATTTCTATTTATTACAGTGTAACCAGCAGGCTCGTGTGTGTGTGTGGTGAAGACCTACTTGTTGCTACTGTGCAATGTTTCTATGAAGGTATATTGAAAACTTTGAGTGTTTCCTGATGAGGAAAGTGCTTTCCTTGGCTCTGATGTGTTTTAATATTACACAATTTTCTCCGACTGCTTTTTCTTTAACTTAAAATTCTGAATTAAACTGCACAACGGGGTTAACAGTCATGCTCACTTGAGGGTTTTCCTGTGATGCATCAAGCCGGAGGATCTCCGGGCTGTTGTGACTTTCATCTTCCTGTTTCTGAAATAACGATACAGAAAATGAAAAGCACTTCAATTCCCAACTGGTCACATTCCTGACATGATTACAGTCGACACAGACTTTGGCGTCTCATGGTGTGTTCAGGGGGTCGCTGAAACGTCTCTTTCTACCGTTAAGTTACCTCCAGTTTTTTCTTTTCTTTTGTCCTCATGCTTTTGTAAAAATGGTTACTTTGAAAATGAATAAACTTCTCATCTTGGAACTCCCTCGCGTTCATGTTTCACTTAAATATGTACTTATTTTTCTTCCAAAGATGACAGATCATGCATTGCGTGTTCTGCTGTGTGTCTGTGGGAAGATTAGAAGGAGACACAAACGAAAGGCAGCTGGGATTCTTTGGGCCTTCCTGCACACGTCTTTTCAAACGGGGGCTAGTGAGCCTTTGTTACACATGTCACACATACTTATAGTCATCTGAAATATCATGCAACATAAATTCTTTCTTTTTTGTTCTGAAATTCAGTCTAAAAATTATTAAAGCATCGTGTTGAAATTAGCTGTAAATGTCTATTTCCCAGCGATGCAGTTTCTGATCACAATAAAACCGAGAAGATTTAGTAGAAACAGAACTGACTACCATCCCGCCAACTTCCACCACCAGTGATAATCAGAATACTGCGTCCAAACATCTGAAACCTGAAGGACAGTCGCCTTCAAGGACTAGAGTTTAGGATTCCGTCCCTAAATATTTGAGGTAGTTACTGAATGCTTTGAATGAGGAAAAAATGACAGAGAAAAGACTACATAATTGATACACGTTCTTTCAGTAATCTCTCTCATCCAGATATGAATTTTAGAGTTCACTAAAGTCCTAAAATGAAGCACCATTACTTTTTTTTCTATTTTCAACATGCCTCCTTCCATTCCCATACAGCAGGGGGCGCTACAATAGCTATCTTTAACAGTTTAAAGTCAAACAGAGCAATTAACTCGTGTTTAGATGCTTTAAATCCGTTATATGAGGGGGTGTTTTCTTACTGTTATGTGTGAGGCCTTTTGAGTTGTTTTAAGGGTCATTTGGAGTCTCCAAACCGTCACAATGTAAGTTTTTTTAAAAACTAGATGAGCGCCCCCGCTACAGACACATAGGGGGCGGAAGTACACCCACCACCGCCTTTACACAGGCAAAAATCAGGAGCAGAAGAAGAGAAAATAATGTAATTCTCCTACGTTGTCGTCTTTTGTTAACAAAACCAACGGTCTCTCCCATCTTGGAGAGGGCAGGTCCTTGCTCGGCGTTTCGTGCCCGGGTTCCGTGATGTGGGGGGCCCAGCAGCTCCGGATGCTGGTCAACGAGCGGCTGGCGGCCGCTGCCGACGAAATCTTTGGGATGGTTGAAAAGACCATAGCAGAATACCACGAAGAAGTTGTCCGCTCTCGGAGCGAAATCCTCAAAATGAGACACCAGATCGACCAGCTGACCGTTTTGCAGCCCCGCGTTTTCTTATTAAAAGAAGGTTTGTAGTGCCGTGAACGCATCACGACGGCGATTGCATTGTTTTTTTTTTGTACGGTCACCCAGCAACTGAAGTTGTTAAACGTCATAAACAGAAAAGCATTAATGTGAAGCACATATATTTGATCTATAACCTGTGTACTGCACATGGAATGCATAAAAAATTACAAGGTGTGTTTAGTGCATCTTTCTGTCTGTTTCTCAGACATCACATCAGTCCCAGAGGTGGCACATCAGGCTTCTGCGGAGGAGAAAAAGGAAACTCAGGACAAACAGCAGGTTAAAGAGGAGCAGGTGGATCTCTGCATCGTTCCAGAGCCGAGTGCTGATTCCTCAGAGGATCTGAAAGTTTCCTCTTATGAATCAGAGGCCGCATCTCAGAAGGACTGCCACATGTTCCCAAGCGTTGGATCGATCACAGTCACATTGAACGATGACGACTCCTGGATTGGGAATGATGCCACAGGCTCCTCCTACTGTGCGCCAAGTCGCGGTGATGCTTCATTTTTGCACCATGACAAAAAGGCCTGCCGTTTCTGCGGCCTGCCGTTCAGCAGGGACTGTGATCTGATCAGGCATGTGGACGAATCTCATGCGGGAGAAAAGGCCTTTAAGTGCTCCGAGTGCGACAAGGAGTTTGCTCGAAGAGACAGTCTGGCTTTGCATTTGAGAGTTCACACGGGTGAGAAGCCACACCAATGCCCCTTCTGCGGGAAATTCTTCACCCAAAGTTCAAACCTCAGAGTTCACATGAGGAAGCACACCGGCGAGAAGCCCTATTTTTGCCATTCCTGTGGCAAAATGGTGGCACACTCCTATCACCTAAAAATCTGCTCTAGGCAGTCTTCTAGTACGATGGAAATCAGAGGGGAGAAATCATTTCGCTGTTCGCGCTGTGGGAAAAAATTTGGCACTGCTACAGATCTGAAGGTGCACGTGGAGATCCACGATGCCAGGACATCCCATGATCTGGAGCAGGCTTTTGCCTGATCACACCAAGAGGCCATTTATTTATAAATTGAATTTTAAATGTCAAATTGCTTGTTCAATCCCAGATGCCAATTTAAACACTGAGTGAGGAGTATATTTTCAGAGGAATTTAAAAACCTTACTTTACTGTTTGGCAGTTATTGGCTTGCAAGAAAAAGCTGGTTGTGTTTGCGTCTGTCGCTGCTTGTTGTTGTGTATCTCTTTGTGAATTAAAGAAATATAAGACAAACATGCTAATTGGTTTGCATTTTGGTTTAATTACAACCATTTTAATGAAATGCATTTTCGTGGTTTTTAATTTTCTGCCTTCTTGTAGTTTTTGTGAATCTTTAGTGAAGATCTGTCATTTGTGTTTTTTTTTTTTAACTAAGCTCTTCCTCTGTGGAACCTCTCTATTTTTTGTGGGTGTTCTTGATCATTTAGTGGCTGATTTATCATCAGCAATTGATAAACAAATTAAATAGAGTCACAGGGTTGTAATTGACACATTATTATTTTGCCATGTACCTCAAGTTAAGGTAACATTTGATGTAAAATGGCAGAATAAACTGCAAGCCTGGAAACATTGTTGATGTAGTTCCACATATCTCCAACAGGGGGCGATCTATCACCCAGGCTAATTTGACTTGGACAAAGATCGCCTATTTTTAAGATACCCCAACATTCCTGAAGCCACATTTAATTAGCCGAATAACGACTTTGTATTTGGCCTTAGACATGTTCGGAGATTAGTAATCACGGTAGGTACTCCGGTAGGCTGGGAGATGATCCGGTGCGGGAGTAAGCCTCTCGCTTCCCTGCCGGTAAAGCCTGCTTATTTCCAGAACCGCTCCACTTTGTGATTAGGCGGCGTCGGGAAACGAGACGCAGTGAGATCTCATTTTTCTGCGTCATGTGAAGAGCGGTGACAAGAGAAGATGGAGAACCTCGCATTGACGGACGGACACAGTTAATGAGAGCTGGTAAATTCAAAGCTGCTGTTGAATTATCGCGACTGGCTGCATTTGATTTACGTGTCAGTTTTAGGCCGTTTTTAGCCGTTAGTCACCGGTGGACGGCGGCTCCGGGAGCTAGTTGTTGGCCATGCTAGTTGCTGTGATGGTAACAAGATAAGGAGCCGTTTGGGATTAGCTCTCTGTTTGCTGTTTTTTTTATTTTTACATCATGATTTAATTAACGACAGCAGATGGATTCGCGCTAATTATGGAGCTACTTATTCTGTTAAGTGTCTTCTAATGTTTACATGACTTCACACTCATTCGTTCCTGTCACTTGTCTGTCCAGATTGAAGACGTCGGCACGAAAAAGGTAAGATTGTATTGTTTTTTGCTGTAAAGACTAAAGAACTACACCCTAAGTTGGTGAGTTAGGCAATAACATAAAGAGATAAATCCCTAAAAATATATAAGAGGTATTATTTTGAGTGTATTTGCATTGAGAAATGGACTTAGGCAACTCTTAATCCATTATCCTCACCCTGGGGTGGTTCCTGAAGGCGTCTTGAGGCACAAAGCTGCGGGTAATCTTTCCTGTGTCTGTTTACGGACCGAAGGCAGCACTCCCCAGTTTTTCCACAGGAAAGGGCCGAATGTGAGAAGTTTGACAAACTATCCGTAGAGAAATTGGACACTTCGTAACATTTACCCTCGGGTTCCTCAATTCTAAATGGAGTCAGCAGAAAGTCCAAACAACAAACGGCACCATGAGGAAGTCTTTTACTGAACCAGAGGGGTTGTGTAACCTGTTCACAGACCAGAATAGTGATGTGGAGGCCATTTGGACTTTACAACCTGCTTCCACATACTCCATGATTATTGTTCAATTTGAAACGTTATTTTAAATGGCATAATTTAGTGTTTGTAGACAAACAGAAAATGATCATCTAAATTGTGCTGTTTTCCTAACTTTTTACAATTTTTAGATACGGCTTTCTATGGTTTATAAAGATATTGCCAAACTTCCTGCATACCCCAGTAGGGGCACTTTTTTGTTTTTTCTGTCAGGGCAGCTTTGTAAGGTATGAATCCAAATCAGTAATTTAACATTGAATGCAAACCCTTGGGTGAGGTATCAGTTGGATGCTTAAAGCCATAAGACACAACTCTGAACACAGGAAAAGCCAAACTTTTAGTCTCCGAGAGGTTGTATGTGCGCTTGTTGTTTAGCAGGAGTGAGTGGAACCTACATGTTCAGTGTACTAATCACTCATTTTTATTTGTTTTCTTCCCCCAGATGCACGGAGCCGTCTGCTCTCGTTAGATCGACCCATGGAGCCAGACCTCATGCCCTTGCATTCATCCACCCCTCCTCAGCTGGACTGTGATGGTGACGAAGGGGTGGGATCAGAGGAGGAAGAGTTTGGGGACTTTTCCGTGGGAATCTCCTGCTCCTCTCTCGGTTTTGCTGTCGCTCCGGATCCAGCGTCACGTTTTCAACAGCCGCCTCCCGTCATAAAACCAGAGACCCATCAGCCCAACTCCACCGTCTATCAGCCCGCGGAGGAATCCCCACACTCATCCTCTGGGTCGGAGTCCAGCAGGGGACCTGGAGACGTGGAGAGTCAAAACTCCAATGCTGAATCTTTGTCGCACCTCACAAACGGATTCGGTCCAGCTGCCTGTAAATCCGGGGGGGCCCCCGTCCTGGACTCTCCTGAGGAGGAAACGGGGTTTGCTGACTTTACTGTGTTCACAGAGCAGGTGTCGCACCCCTGGTGCTGTGGCCTCACAGAGCAGTGGGACACCAAAGTGGGAGGCGTGGACGGGAGTTCGGGACGCGATGTAAAGGCCGTAACGGAATCCGAGCCCAGATCTCAGATCCCTCACTGTGTGCAGGGAGACGCGGCGCTCGTGCACCCGCCTCAGGACCACCATCAGCCTCAGCCGGCCGCAGCAGCTTTGAGTTTTTCATCTGGAGGGGACGATTCAGGCAGTCCTCTGGATGCTCGGAGGGAGAGGAGGCTTAGCTGGAACTCTCCAGAAACCTCTGAGACCCAGAGAAGTACCGAGCGCCTTCCTCAGGGCTCCATGTACGGGTCTGCTTCGGACGACCTGGGATCCTTCTGTGACGATTGGTCGTTTGAGGGCGTTTCTGCAGACTTGGAGCCGATCGTGTCATCCCTCGGTTCTGAGGAGGGTCAGACTGAATGCGACCGAACTGATGAGGAGGAGGAGGAGGAGGAGGAAGAGGACAGCATGGCAAACCTCGGCTTGTCTGGGACAGGAAAGGATTTTCAACCGTTCAATCTCTATGTGACTCAGGAAACTTCTGCTACCTCCAGCCGGCCCCAGCCTGGTCCAGACCCAAAGGAAAGATTAGACTTGGCCGATGTGGGTCTCATGCATCAGAGGGACAGAGAATCTGCTCAGACAGCCGAAGCGGGGGCGCCCTTCCAGGGAAACCTCCGGCTGAGTGACAGCTTTGCAGATTTCTGCTCGGCGCCCACGCGGGATGATGAAGGGCTGTGGGCGGACTTCAAGGAGCAGCTGGACTGCAGAGAGCTGGTCAGCAACTTTGAGGATGATGGAGGCGATGAGGAGGGGCTGGAGAGGAGGGAACAGCTCGGAGCTCTGAGGAACAGCTGTCAGGTAGGAGTGAGAGGAAATAAAACGTAACCTCGTACATAGTTGCTTTAAACAAACACTTGAAGGCAAATTAGAGTCTGAACCTGCCTACTTTCTTTATATCTTTCTCCACATCTGCCAAATTGATTAGTTTTCCCTTAAAGCTCTGCACAGTAGTTCTCCAGGATTCCTGAAGGTTTTACAAAGTTTATCTTCCGACTTCGGCTTCTTTCTCATTAGTTTAGTCTGGTATTTTTACATGAACATTTTCAGAGGGATTTGTTTTTCGGTTTAAAAATCAACACAGACATGAAACTTGCTGACAGAAAAAAGGCCCATAATTCAAGGGATGAACCAGGGTTGTGTCCCCGCATAACAGAAAAAAAGAGGCATTTATTTAAGAGTAACTTTAAGCACTTTCCTACCTGACATTTGTTTCCATTTTCTGTCTATGGAAAAACAAAGATAACACGGTTTTATAGACAGATGGGACCATCTGACAGAGAATGGAACAAAAGACGGCCAACATCCAAAGAAAATGTAGATGCTTTGAAATCATGAACATGTGTCTTTTGTCTGGACAGGATTCGTGGCCCTGTCGCATCCAGCAGCTGTTCCACTGCAGCTTTCCAGATGTGCTGGTCCCAGCTGTGGAGGGTCCGGAGGAGCTGCTGGTCCTCTCTGCTCCGACCCTGCACCTCCTCGAGAGCCAGGAAGTGATGCCAAAGCTCAGCTGTGCCCTGAAGTGAGAACGCATGCCTGATTTTTTCTGAGATGTAGAAGGTCAAAAATACAATCGAGGAGATCCACTGCGTGTTTATCAGCTAAATGACTCCAAAAAGCTGACAAACAAAAAGGATCACTCAGTCGATTGGGTGTACTTTGAGATTTCTGAATTGAATCTGATTTGCTGAAAAAAATCAGAATGCAAGTCTGCAGTGCCACCAGCTTGTGGTTTCATCCTATTTGCCTATGAATACCTATTTGCATAGGTTGCCGTGGCGACGGCATAACCTCAGAGAGAGCCGGTCTGTTGTGCTGATGCTGCGCTCCGACAGTCGGCTCATTCGGACCTTTGTCTACTGAACCTTGTTGTTTCCACAACTGCTGCTAATGTCAGCCGTCCACCCGGTTCAGGAATCCCTGCTTTTCTTCTTTTGATTTGTCTCGACGTTCTTCTAAAGCAGAAACCGCTTTCACATGAAAAAGGTGATTATTGTGAGAACAGCATAAAGCAGATTTCTGAAGCACATGTGAATATGACTGACAGAGTTTATCAGAATCAGACAAGCACACCCAGAAATCTGTAGCAAAAAATAATTAATGAATTATTGATAAATGTAATTGCTATTTAAATCAATAATTTAATTATTAATTAATTTCACTCTGCAAATTAAGGCCAGATAAGTATTCTTCAGAAATGGGCAAAACTCTGATGTACAAGACACCTAACGGTGTCACTCCTCTACCCAAAATACAAACTTAAACCTTTTTACATCTTCTTTTTAATTAAAATAGGTTGAAAGTGCATCTGGAAAGAGCTCAATTACCAATAAACCCGCTATTATTCATGTTTTTTTTGGTTTCTGTTGTCAGTCTAAGCACCAGCAGCTTAAACAATTCATGTCGCACAACAGTAATAAAAAAAATGTTTTAAAAAAATACAGCCTCACCAAACACAACCACCATTAAAGTAACTGAAACAGGACTTCCTGGTTTCAAACTATGTGGAGGTGAGTGTGATTGTCCAGTTAAATGTTACCATGCACTCTAATTTGATTTGGCGATCTGAAGGGGAACTGTAACATTTTCCTGTCGCCGGCTCCTGTTGCTCCACAATTTGTGACATAAACTTCAGAAGTGGTCATTTCCTGTGTGTCACACTGTCTTTAAACACCTGTCTGATATGTTCTTGCTAATTTCCTCCCAGGTTTCAGCAGGAGATGCTGAGTCCCCGTCAGGGCATCCACAACTCACTTGGCCTGCAGTTCCGGTGGGGCGGTTCCCATAGTAACAGAAATCTGCTCAGGTGCCTCGGTGTGGACGAGGGGAACATTGTGAGTTTGAAATTGTCTGCTTCTTTCACATGGAGTGGGTTTACGTGTAACTGGGTGGTTAATCTTAGTGTCTGTGCTCTGAAAGGTGTTCATCAGGAAGCAGCCGCCGTCTCTGCCCGCCCACGCCAGTCCGGTGGGTCCTCCGTCAGAAGACTGTTTTTAAGACTATTACAAGACGCAGATATATTTTAAAATTATGCCTTAACCACCAGAAATCAAAGCAAAGAAAGTGTTTTATACAAATCTGAGCTTTGAGGTTCTGGTGCCTGTTTTATATGTTATAGACGGCACTCTCTGGTCCTGTAGATGTTTGTATTGATCTTTATTCCTGTTTCGTGGTTGATCAGGTAAAGCTGGAGCCAACCAAAGACTCTGTTCCAGCTGTGTGCTCTCCGGGGCTCACATCTGGCACAGCCCCCCCAGGACCCGGACACAAAGCGGACCCCTCAGCACAGGTATGCAGGCATTCTTAGATCTATCTGCAGCCTCTTCTTCGGTTAATGAGAGAGTGGGTAACAGATGAAGTTCTGCTTTAAGGCTTGTGAATCCCCCCCCTGTAGGAGGGTTTCCCCCCCAGCCAGGGCTGGAGAGGCCGTGGTCGGAGCAGCTGTCAGGACGGCTCGTCCCCGCGTCGAACCCCCAACTTTTGGGGCTGGAGGTAGACTGCCAGACATGCTGTTTGTGTGGCTCTCTGAAAGGCCAAAAAGCTCATCACATCTTCAGGACTGCATTAGTCTGCTCATCCCCAGCTGCTGCGAGAGGACTCACATCAGTATTTCAGTCTGGGACATTTGAGTTGTATGTTGTTTTTTTTCTAAATGTGGTAAACGCACATTGTTTTGCTGCTCAAATGTTCTTTAAAGTGTTAAAACTGTCCGACCTCTGTCCACCGCCTGGCTGTGAAACACTGTTTAAAAAAACAACAAACTCTTAAAACTGACATTATCACCCCTTTTTTTTTTAAATGAAAGAGTTGTTACTTTTTTATGAAGCTGTCTGCGTTCACAGTGTGTTTTACAGACAGGAGACGCTGTAAACTGTAAACAAGCGATCATTCTTTGCTCAGGAAAGACTTTTGTTGATCTAACGTCACCAGAATCCCTCGATGCACTACAGCTGAATACAACACTCTTTTGGATAAATATTACTTACTACTTTACTTACTACTTTATCTAAATGCAATTCTGTCATTTTGTACATAATAACAGATGCACTTGATACAAACTCTTTATTGTTTTGGGGGGGGGGGGCTGGAACAAATAAGCATGAGTCTTTCATTGGTGCTCCTTTTCTAAGAGCTCTTACTTCATGAAAAAGTATTTTTTTCTCAGTTAAACACCAATAGATAAAGTTACACGCAAAAAAAAGTCAACGTTGCTGCTAGAGTTTCTGCTGCTGCATGTTTTAAAGAGGGTCACACTAAAGTTCATTAAATGAATTTATCCGCGAAAGAATGTGTTGATTTTTCATGTGTTGATTGCAGATAACTTACATGAATTACTAGAATTTAATAAATGAACCTTTTGGTTTGTAGCTTACTCTTCTCCTCTCACCGGTTCTGGCTTCCATCCTTATTTTCATCGGGCTGAATGCAAATGTTTTGGATTATTAGAACAAAGTAATGATGGCAAAGTATGGTGAGTTGATTCACTCATAACGAGAAAAAAAGGGTGGTGCCATCAACTAATTTCTAATCAGATTTTTTGTCTAATATAATTTGTTTGATTTTAACTCACTAATAGTTTTTCATTTAAAATACTTTTGGCGTAATGTGCTTGATACAAAAAAATACATTTAATTGTTTGAAAGAGGGGAAATCTGAGCGAGCTGCATTGCCTATTCTGCTGTTTTTGTTTGTTCTTTTTATTTTGCACTTTATTCTGTTTTCTAAGTGGGGCAGAGTAAAACGACTGTTTACTGCTGACCGTTTTTCAGTGTTTCATCATCACTCGGAGGTCTTTCTGCTGCTCATCTTCCATTCCAACTTTAATAACGATGAGTTGTGCCTTTGCGCAAGCAATTCTTTTCTTATGAGGTGCTTAAAAGTCTTTAAAAGGTTAAATAATCTTTGGGCCTGGAATATTTTTTTCTTCTAAAACTGTATTCAGGTATACTGCTCCAACTGAGACTCCATACGCTGTGATTAGCATTATTTGGATATCCTTGTAAGAACTGAAATAAATCAGATGATGCTGTGATTGCTCTGGTTCTTTTGTTTGATTAGGAAAGAAGAAAAGCTCTGTTTCATTCAACTAAATGTTTCTTTATGACCAAATCAATGACTAAACATGCATGTGAGCCCTGTAACAACAAAACCTGCTGCTCTATTCTTACCATAAATAAAAGAGCATCAAAGGAATAATGGAAATGCAAAGTGGACCTGTGACATTTTCTAACAGACGATGACACAATCTGCCATCAATATTCTTTCTGTGCTTTTGACCCCGGATGCCTCACGGGCATCTACTGTGTATCCTTGTACACAGGCTGCTTTTTGCCCATACAGTAATCATAATGAAAGCATGGAGGCGATGCTGGTCGAAAGGTCAGGAAACCAGGAGATGTGGAACAAAAGGGAGCAATGGCTCCGAAATGACCTCCAGCAGGACGCTGACGTGCTTGTTTACGCTCAAACTGACGGAAACAGGACTCCACCAGGGCCCGGCAGCCACGTGGGGCCTGTGTTCTTCATGGATGAAAGCAGGTTCACAGCCAGCACACGTGAAGAGTCCGGAGAGGAGTCCTACAGCATGGGGGTCAGTGATGTCCTGGGGAGGGTTACACACCTCCACGTGCTCTCAGGGGACCAGGATGAGATCCTCAGATCCAGCCAGACAGCAGGCTGGCACAGGGAGGTCATCCCTGGAAGTCCCAGTAGGCTTTGATCGAAGAAACAGCCATTTAGGAAAAAGAGGAATGTCCTAAAAAAATTACTCTTTTTAAAAAAAAATGTCCACCTTCCTCAGAGGAATGTTTTTCCTGAAGACTTGGACATCACACTTACACAAACCAAATGCAAAACTCAGCAGTATTTCATTCTAAATTTAAAATACATTCACATTTTTGTCCCTATTTGAAATAAATCCTTCCTCCACTTATGTACAAATGTTTTTTTTTTAATAATTGCCAAATATTCACCTCAGTCAGGTGTTTATCATTTATTCATTATCATTTATTTACCTATTAAGTTATATACAACAAATCCACCTGAGTCTTTTCTTGTGCATCTTCGATAAGTTCCTCATGTTTCCAAGCATCACTGCAACCAAAGCATGCTATTTTCAACTCATTTGTGTAACATCACAGTCTGAATCTACAACATATCGCTTCCTTGTTTATAAAATCTGAAAGGCAAAAGCGGAACCTGGTCTACGTCTTTTTTTCAATCCCAGTGTGAGCTGTCCATTAATTAGGAATGCTGGCAAAAAAAGGGACCCGCATCCCACAGGATAAAAAACTGTAATTGGAAAAATGTAGGAATAGGAACAACAGTTCTCTGGTATTTGTGCTCCTCCTGCTGGTAGATTTCCGTATTATAGTCCAGACTGTCATCTCATAGCAGAGTTAATGAAAACAGGCCTTTAAATTAAACACTTTGATCAGTTAACTTTGGAGGAGCAGATGTGCAGCTAGAGGGTTGAAGTATTAACTTTTTTAAGAGAAATTCTGTGGTTTTCTTTGACTTCAAGCTACTTTACTATTTGTAGACTGTATGTATTTTCTTATAGAAACTTTCAGCTTGAGTTGATGGGACATGAACATGCAAAGTGGAGTTTGGAAACTCCTTTTTTCATTTAGCTGCAAACCAGTAACTGTATTCAAGCATGCAGACCAGTTTAAAATTAAGATGAGATATTTGCTCGTCCTCAGAGATTCAATTTAAGCCACTTCTCTTTGAGGAGCACGTTTAAAAATGACCACTGAGAAAGAGCTTCACAGAGTAAAAATACAACAATTAAACAACAAGAAAATATTCAAATCTGCTCAGAAGATCAAATTACTCAAGCTGGAAAGAATCATCACGGATTTGAATTGCTTAACAGAAAGATTGGATTTATTGAGATGGGATAAACTGCACCACGATTTAGGGTTCACTCAATCACTTTGCAGGGGTGTGTGTGCATTTCATCAATCACATAACTCAGATGGAGTGTGTCCATAAAGGCATTCATAAGTAAACAAAGCAACAATCAAAGCCAGAGATATGCAAAACGGGTGTTATATGGCCCTTTTTCTCTCATTAGTAGACCAGCAGCATCATTTTGAACTAAATACAGACATTAATCGACATGATAAATTGTGAATTTGTGGGATTTGAATTCATGGTTGAACCACGTTGTCTCTGCCTGAGGGTAAATGATCATTTCCACGGACGCCAGAGACCGAAAACATGTTACTGGACCAACCCGGATAATATACAAATCCAACTGGGATGTATTATTTAACCGATTATTGCATTTTTAGAGGAATCCGGGCCGCTCGGCGGCGGCGGGAGGCTGTCATTTGACGGCTCCGTCACACACCGGATGAGCACCCTTCCCTTCCTCCTCTCGGCCGGGTTGGTGTGTCTTCCTTCCGGCTTGCCGAAGAAAGTTGAGGAAGGTTCAGCGGCAACTGGGCTTTTACATAATGGACAGCCAGGGAAGGAAAGTGGTGGTCTGTGACAATGGAACCGGTGTAAGTTCACGGCTCGTGCTCAGCGTGTTGTCCACGCGCGGTTTGCGTTTAACGGGGCCGTTGTGTCGAGCGATTTGCTGAAACAGGAAGTGGGGCTGTCAGCGTCTGAGCTAGCTAGCTCCGACTGGGTGTGTAGCTAGCTAGCTTGTTAGCCAGCTAATTTTCATTCATCCAGACGCGACACGGAAATGGCACACAGAAAGGGCGCATAAGTCGAGAGAAACGCCCAAATTGTTGCCGTACCTACAGCTCTCACAAATAAGCATCAGTTCTAGTCGAAGCTAATGAGTAACTACCAATTAGTGAGCACCGATAACTAAGCTAAAGCTGCTAGCTAGCTTAAACAGCTGTATGTCTGGCTCAAACAGTCTAGAGCTGCGTCAGTGATTTCGGCGATTTTTTCCCCCTCGGCAACCACTCGGAATGTGCAGATTCGTTGTTTCTGCGTTTTATTGGATTATCGTGTCAATTAAAGCAGAAGAACCTTAGTTTTTTGTGCATACACCCATCGGCGTGTGGGTGCAATGCTCTTTAGGCCGTGTCAGGTGAAACGAGGAACCTCTGATGTTCCCCAAACTTCGCCCATAAAACGCTACCTGGCGGAAAAAGGGTGACCCGCATTTACCCTGCAAAGAGCTCCAAAATGGGTCTCTAACTGTGAGGATTCGATGGACGATGGACAAATTAGGAAGTCGTGGGTGTTCAATATATTGTGATAGAGCCGTGGCCCAACCTTGAACAAAAAACATTTGATATTTTAGTTAATGTTAAATCCACATTGCCAGGCTTAATGGCAAATGTAGAAGGAGGTTTCTATCTAATTAAGTAGCCTTTCTTCCTCAGTAAAATGAGCACTTTGTGCCTATCCACTGTTTGACACAGTCATTATTCTGTGAACGCTGAGGGTTTTTCTAACTGCACACACAGATATCACAGCCTCTTTCGGACTGCAGAGACTTCCCTTTGTAAACCATTTTAGTCCTCAGAGAGGATGTTGGCTCAGCAAGTTACTGACTAATAAGGTTTTTTTTTTTTTAGTTCTGACTTTTGCAAAGCCAGAAAAACACTCCCCCTTTTCAGGGTTGAACTGAGAAGTCAAGAGGAAGTGAGAAGAGTGGAAGCCGCAGCCACATATGTCACAGACTCAGAGCTCTAGCACATCATTTAGTTTCACACAGTAGTCTAAATTCAGTATCTGTGTTCTCTATATGCGGCAGCACGCACATGCAACTGTTAAAGTTAGTTTCCCTTCAAAAACTCTATATTCTTAATCCAACTGTTGGTGTTAAATCTGCTTTCGAAAGGCATTTTTGGGGCGTGTAAATGTTTGCAGGTTTGAAAAGGTCATCTTATTTGGGCAGTGATTCTCTCACAAATGGAGTGCGCACAGAGTTTTGATAAGATTTGGGTTTGACCGCAATAAAAGGTCAGTGTACCATGTAGTAAAATCATCTGTCGTCTTTATTGGGACGATAAGCCGATGCTGCTCTCATGCTAACTTTTCCTGGTTGGAAGTGCTGCCGCATTGTTCAGTGGAACAGTTATTTGAGCTTCTGAACCTTGGCTGTAACCTGCTCTACCAGTATGTCCAGGAGATGTGAGAAGTCGCCCACTATTGCTACACTTTTCTTGCAGAGATCAGTCAAATGATCTCTGCAAATAGAGCAGAGATCAGTCAAATGAAGGCCTTACTTGTTGGTTTGAGGCTTGGAGAATGTGAAATGTATGCATGTTCTCTCATTTAAAGATATTTGCCATTAAAATAAAGTTGTAATTTAGGTTCGGTGTAAATAAAGGGCATAAAGTTAAAAGATAAACTGTCCGACTATCCACACATACTCTCATTTATAGATAAATGAATTAGCATGCATGTTTTGTAAACTTATCTAAACTTGTTTTCATAAGGTGTACATAGGAAAGACCAGAGTGATATTATCTGGCTGTATTCTGCACTTTTAATCTCAGTAGCACTTTGAAAAAGCTTTCCTGTTCACTTCCTCTTTTTTTGTCTTTCGCTCATAGTTCGTCAAGTGTGGCTATGCAGGCTCCAACTTCCCAGAGCACATCTTCCCTGCGCTTGTTGGGAGGCCCATCATACGCTCGACGGCCAAAGTGGGAAACATTGAAATCAAGGTACGACCCACTTGTCCCACTCCAACTACAAAGTCTTTGTTTTATGTTCTGTATGATATGAAATCACAAGTAAAACAAATAAAAGGTTAATGTCCAAATTTTGGCTTAAATTTGAATTAAAATGTATTCCTGTAAAATAGTCTGTGATGGTTCTAATCTGACATAAGTAGGCAGCAGAAGTCTGGTATTTTAGCATGCTGCCTGTCTATCTTTCTCCTGTTTCTTTGGAGTTCTTTTCTTTTATTCATCTTGTTTATATTTCTTTTATACCTGCCCTCCTCTTCCTCCATGTTTTGTTCTCCCTCGGTGAAGTAGAATGCCCAGAAGATGGTAAGTTCAGGTTGGTGTGTGCCTCCTGTTCTTGCCTGCGAGTTGTCGTGTTATGCTCTCGACTGAAAACAAAGCTCTTTCTTTGCATTTGATCTGTTACTACTCTTTTTAAAAAAATGTTAAAAAATAAATATTTTAATTTTTTTATTAGTCTTCCATCATTATTTTGTCCCTTTTTACTTCATCCCATTCTGCTAGACCCTGACTTGTTTGCTAATTGTAGGTGTTAGGAGTGTTTTTGGCCAAACAAGTGGCAGGGGGTTGGTAGATGTGCCTTGCTTTGTGTTAATGTACTCCTCTCTGCAGGCGGGAAGTGTTAACAGAAATAGCTTCGATGAATCAGAGGCCAGCTGTTATCGATGGAGTGCTAAAAGAGATTTTGGACCGGTTCCATTTTTTGGAGTCTCTGATCTCCTCGTGCGTCCTGACAGCTAAATGCCCCCCCCCCCCCGCCTCAATCCCATTGCAGCTCTCAGCAAAAAATAAATTAAACTTTTGGCTCCGGCTGAAGCACTTTGTTCCTAATGACACATTTTCTGCATCTGTCTGAGTCGCGGATCTTTTTCTAAAGCAGAGACCAGTTATCAAGTGATGTCCGCTCGGTAGCAGGGGTCCTCACCAAACTGAGAGTGTTTCATGTTTCTTTTAAGCAAAGAGGAAATGTCCACGCTCACGGGTGCATGGCAGACAGCTGGGAATCAGAGACAGGAGCACATCTGTTTTTCTGGCCTCTTTTTTAAAAAATTAAAAAAATCCCCCCCCCCTTTTATTGAGACCACATGGAGGCGATGCCTGTGACTGGTACTCTGTTAATGCCAAAGCGCACAGGATGAACCCATAAAATGGCTGCCTTCAGTGGGCTTTTGATGTCTCGGAGTGGAACGTGAGATGCTTGCCTGTGTGGCTAACACCGAGCTCTAACCCAGCAGCTGCGTACTCTGCCAGGCTGCCTTGCATGCGGGGAGCCGAATGGGGGTAAAAGGAGCGGTTTACCGTTGTTGAGGGGAAGCGTTTCCAGGCGTAAATGCATGGCAAGCGATGCCTGGTGCTGCATGCTGGGTAACTGAGTGTCAAACCAAGGGGCCGGACGTGTCGGACGGCCTCAGATCTCCTGAACTTTAGCAGGCCGTTGCAGTGATTGCCTTGCTCTTCCTGTCTTCCGAGTGACCCCGAAAGATCCAGACCGGGCTTCTGTTGACGGGGCGTAATGAAGAGCACGATCTGTAGATATTTATCCGTGCCAACTCCTTTTTTTTTCTCAGGACCTGATGGTGGGAGATGAGGCCAGTGAGCTGCGCTCCATGCTGGAGGTGAACTACCCCATGGAGAACGGCATCGTCAGGAACTGGGACGACATGAAGCACCTGTGGGACTACACCTTCGGCCCAGAGAAGCTCAACATCGACTCCCGCAACTGCAAGATCCTGCTGACCGAGCCCCCCATGAACCCCACCAAGAACCGGGAGAAAATCATCGAGGTGCGGCGACACGCCTGGCGGCTCCTGTGCCGTTTGAAGCTATTTTTGTTTGGCTAGTCGTGTGAGGGAGGAAAAAAAGGGGCTGGGCATATTTCTGAGTGGACATCTGGCAGCCATTTGTGGTGAATGTATTTAGTTTTTCTCTGATAGCAAAAGCTCCAGTGCGGCGTTTCCCTCCCGAGTGTTTCCATCATGAGTTGGCAGAGATCAATGCACACACACACACACACACACACACACTGATGCTGCCGTCTCATTTCCCCCCCTTTTGTCTTCTGCCACAGGTGATGTTTGAGACCTACCAGTTTGCAGGAGTCTACATCGCCATTCAGGCCGTGCTGACGCTCTACGCCCAAGGTAAGAGGACAGGTTCAGCCAGACCAGCCCGGCCACAGTTCTCACATGACGGACATTTCTCTGGGTTCCTCTCTTCCCCCGACATCCTCCCAACAAAATAGTTGCATTGACAGCAGCGTTGCAGTTGGTATTCGAGGGGATTTCATTATATATGATACCTACTTTTTTTTTTGTTGCCTATTTAACTGCAGCTCTTTCCCGGATTGTTGCCCGGAAACAAGATGACTGTTATGGGCATCACTCCAGTCACACAAACACTCCCACAAAGCATTAGGTGATGATTCAGAGCCCTCGGATGAGTCGAGCTCTAAGTAGGATTGAGTTTTCAGGTCCTGCTGGCCCCTAAGTGAGGGGCTGTTCAGCCGTCCACCATTTTGTTTCTGAGCTCGCTGCTGGCCTCTGAGCAGCCGGCTGTGGGTGTTTCATGGGCTGTCTGTCCATGTCCATGCTGTGTCCACCCTGCCTTTCCGGGCAAAATCGCAGTCTGACTGTGCCGTCTGCCCCTCTCAGGCCTCCTGACCGGCGTGGTGGTGGACTCGGGCGACGGCGTGACGCACATCTGCCCCGTGTACGAGGGCTTCAGTCTGCCCCACCTGACCAGGCGCCTGGACATCGCAGGCCGGGACATCACCCGCTACCTCATTAAGGTACCCGCTGGGCGAGCCGGGGAGTCCCTCCAGCCACCCCCGCCCGCCCCCTCACCCCCCCCCCCCCCCCCCCCCCGGGTGGCCCTGTCCGGGTCTTTGCAGTTGCTGCTGTTGAGGGGCTACGCCTTCAACCACTCCGCCGACTTCGAGACGGTGCGCATGATGAAGGAGAAGCTGTGCTACGTGGGCTACAACATCGAGCAGGAGCAGAAGCTGGCCCTGGAGACCACCGTGCTGGTGGAGTCGTACACGGTACACGCCTGCACTTCACATATTTACCATTAAACACGATCAGGATAGACTGTGAGAGAGGGGGGGGTCAGCAGAACCCAGCTGCTGTGTGTCCTTTTCAGAGCTCTTTGTGTGGGCGGCGGCCGGTGCTCTGAAACAGGATCAGTGGCTCACAGGCTTTTCATTTTCAGGAAGGTGTCTCTCTGCTCATTGGTTCTCCTCCAGTCAGTTCTGTAGGAAAAGTATGCAGGTGGTTCCTCCGAGAAATGTGGAGATCCAGATTGAAATGCTGGTTTGTGGTTTCTTCTGAACCTCCTGAGACTTTGTGTATTTTTATGGGATTAGTAGGACCTGATAAATTTGACAACTAGGCTCTGTCATGGACAGGAAGTAGTTTTCCCTCATGAGGACAGTGGGTTTATCTTTGGATTTAAATGATTTTTTCTATGCAATCTAGGATAAGAGGGTCCAAAGTACTCCAAAAACAAAATGTTGTGCATGTCCCCACATGAGGACTCTGGGTTTATCTTCCTACAGGACAAAATACAGACATAACTGTTTGGACACGCATTAAAACCATTTTGTTTCATTTCACCTTTCTGTCGCACTTATCTCACATTCAATCTGCACCATAATTAGCAAACCTGTGAACTTTAAGTTCCAGTTTGTTGACTCGAACAGCAAATTCTAAGCATCTGATTGTTTCTCTTTCAGATGAGGGGATAAAAATGTGTAACACCTACAGTCGATACACTTTCTGTGTCACCTGGTTGTTGGAGCTGCGATTTTAAAAGGGGTTCATTAAAAATGGGAAGCAGCAGCAAAGCTTATTAAAAAAAGAAGTTTCTACCCTCAAATGGACATCGGTAGCATGGAATCTCAGCTTGCTTAGCAGGAAAAAATTTGTTTAAAAGAGAGATAAAGAAATCACAAATTGAAACCCTTAAAAGGAGGATAGAAGTCTTTTTTTAATCTTTTGTCCAATTTGTTCCCTCCATTAGTTTATCTGAACCCCGATATCTCTGAACGGCCCACAGTGTCCGTGTCTCCTGCAGTTACACAAACATCACCGATAAAGCCAGAAAAAGGAAAGTATAAAGGGAGGGCAGCCTGTCGGGCCGACTGAAGGAATGAGGTGGAAATGAGCTACGGGTTTGAAGGACCAATTAAAAATGCGCGTTCAAACAGGGACGCCAGTATTCGGCTTCTATTTAAAGTCGGGTGTTTTTCTTAGTCTGCGTAATCGCAGCCCTCAGGGGAATCCGATTTTTGTTTAGTTTACTTCTTTGTGTAAAATTAGCTCTTTTCCACGGCCGCCACATGTGCAGAAGTTTCGCGTTTCTGCCCCGAAATAGCACCGCTGTAGAAAGTGTTCCCCTGGAAGGATTTGTTATTCAAAAGGCGGCTGTATTTCTCCAAACGAGCGGGGTAACCAGATCTGGTCCGGCGCGGAGCTGAGCAGACCGCCACATGCTCGGCCGGGGCCGAGCTGTTTTCTCTGGGACTCCCACACGCTCCTCCACCAGACCTGCTTTTCTTTCCAGGGCCCTTTTTTTTTTCTTTTTCCCCCTTCGCAGAGGGAACCACAGAGTCTAAACGCCGGGGCTGGCAGCCCGCGCCCCTGCACGCCTTGCCGAGCACATGTTGTGTCTCTGGGCTCACTGTGACCGTGTGTGTTTGGGCTGGTGCAGGCCGCCGCCTGCCGAAAACAAGGAGGGCTATGTAAGCGTGGCCGGAGGGGCCCGGACTGGGCCTGACATCATTTCCTGGGCAGCCACTCTGTGGCGATGGCTCCACTTCCTCCCACTGCCCTCTGCTGAATGAAGCCTTTTTATGGTGACACACGCTCACTCTGCTGAGTCTGAACCTCCACGCTTCCTGCTTTTCCGAGCATTTCCATTAGGGACATGAAACATTTATTTTTTTTATTGAGGAGTTGCTCCTAAAATTGGGATCCCTGTTAACTTTTGCACACTGACGGTACACATAGAATCCAAAGCCTTCGGCGTTGTCACGCTCCCTTTCATCTCCTTCCTCCCACACTCCTCCAGCTGCCAGATGGCCGTGTGATCAAGGTGGGAGGAGAGCGGTTCGAGGCCCCCGAGGCCCTGTTCCAGCCCCACCTCATCAACGTGGAGGGTGTCGGAGTGGCCGAGCTCCTCTTCAACACCATCCAGGCGGCCGACATAGACACCAGGTGAGACCAGTCAAAGCAGAGCACCCCGTGCACAGAACTGGTCCTTTCTGTCCGTCCAGACTCTGTCCGTCCATTTTTCTAAACTCAAAATGAAACTTGCCTGTTAACTCATTGACTGCCAGCCATTTTCAGAACAGAGAGTCCCATACTGCCAGTTTTTTAAGCATTTTGACTGATTTTTCAAGAGCCACAGAATAGTTTGTGCTATGACTATGTAAACACCGAACACACCAAAAGAAAGAGTAGACTCTCTTCTTTCATCAGGAAAAAGACATTTGTCTCTACATTATTCTGTTCTTCCTCGTCTCACCGGCGCCATTTCTCGCATAGCGAACCATCAAGTTTTTTTTTATTTGCCTTCAATCTATGCTCATCTCCCATCAAAAGTGGCACAGCCCCCTAGAGGGTAAATTTGTTAGTACATACTCTGTCTGGAAGCCGATATTTGCGGAAAAACTTTAGCCGATCGTCCCCCAAGCCACTACCGTTGAAAAACATAAAAGACGTCTATAGACGTCTTTAGCAGCGAACAGTTGTATTTGAATTGACGTCTATAGACGTCTTTGGCAGCCAATGAGTTAATGAGGAAGCTAACGGCATCGTTAGCATCGGCCCGTGTTCGCTCTCTCACCACTGTCCTCCCCGTCCGCCACCAGGCCCGAGTTCTACAAACACATCGTGCTGTCGGGGGGCTCCACCATGTACCCGGGCCTGCCTTCCCGGCTGGAGAGGGAGCTCAAGCAGCTGTACCTGGAGCGCGTGCTCAAGGGCGACGTGGACAAGCTTTCGGTGAGAAGCCCGACACCTCCTCTCTCACTGACACGGTGCCCGGCGAGGCTGAGTCACAGCCGAAACCGCTCTGATGTGGTTTTTCAGTTCACTTTACAGATTTTCACATAGACTCTCGTCTAAATTAGTATCTAAAAAAAGAAAAGAAAAGGGGTGCCGAATTGACTGGCGAGCTCATTTTAACTCAGCAGGCTCTCTTTTCCTGTCACCTGGTTTGGATGAATATTTCCAGCTGATTCTCTGGGTTTGTTTTAATCCGGGTGGGGTTTTTCCACATGTGAGAGCAGCTCAGTGCCCGAGAGGTACAACAGCTGAGCACTCCCCATGCCCGTCCACACAGCAGCAGCCCATCAAAGTACACAACCTGAGGGTGTTTTTTCTATCAAATGTACAAGATTTGGGAAAGACGGGAGGGCTGGATTCCTCTCTGTGGTGCAGGGAACCCGGCCCACCACCAGGGGGTGTGAGAGGCCAGCAGACTGGGTCCAACAACACCAGAGGTTCACTGTAATGCTCCAGAGAACTACTAGTGATATTTCTTTATTTTTATTTTACACAACACGGTGTAAACATTGCTTTGCACCGAATAAGAATGTTTTTTTCTGTCTCATAAAAGGAAGTGCAGGAAGTGTTCAAAATGACGCCCTTGCGTAAGACCTGGTGTATCTTTTGCCCCAAATACTTCTCAGTTCTGCTACATTTGAATGGAAATGGTCCTTACCATAAGAGCTTAAGGTTCCTGCTCCACTTGCAGCTAGGCCGTGAAGCTTTTTGTTTGTTTCTAGGTTTAGACGGCCTGCAACAAACAGGAGCTGCATCCTTCACCCTATTTGGTGAAAAACGGGCTGTTTGCACATACCATCGCTACAGAGGGCGTTTTCCTCTTTAGCTTTTCTCTCTTTGCCACCTCTTCTAATCAAAGGTGACTTTAATCTAAACGTCATGGTCAAGTGGCCAGCAGAAGCTTTTTTAGCTGGGAAAGTGGATCTTATGACTACTTAATGTGGAAGATTGATGATGAACCAGCACAGAAATATTGCCAGAATCTGCACCCCCTCTTTCAGCTGATTTGTTCTGGTCTTTAAACACAAAACCTTTTGTTTTGGTCGGGTCAGACGGCTCTCATTAGCGTCCGACACAAGCAGCATTCTGCTTTCAAATAATGAGGCTCAGGAAAGCGGAAACATGGGACTAAATAAGGAGGATATCCATCGTCAGGCCAAAGTCTGATTCTCAATACAAGTCATTACTTCTCAGTTCCAGCACACCGTATTGGGTAAAGATGGTTTTTAGCATCACAGTCATGTTTGGGTTCAGTTTTTTGTTGTTCTTTTAGCATTTGAGCTAAAAGCAGAAAGCAGTCGGCTTCATTTTTTTGAGTAAAAAGTTGAATTCAGTGAGTTGTTGGCAGATTGAAGCCCATAAGGCCTTTTTTTCTTCTTCTTTTCTGAAAAGGTGTCACTGCTTTGTCTGAGCTTTACAAAGCCAGGAGACACTCATCCTCTCGTTTTGGGGGTTTTGATCCGTTTTTTCTTTTTTAAAAAGAGCAAACAAATTGATATCTCATAGTGCATTGTGATCTGTCTCCTATGACTTTCTTTATCTGATCGGACGACCTGAGGAGAGCTGGATCCTCGGAGGGCCGCCGCCTGTCGGCCCCCTCTGATCAGACCCAGCTGAAGCTTTCTCTTTGTATTCCCGCGGGTCGAGTTTCCATGCTGATCTCCTTCACACTGATTAGAGAAACATGAAGGCCTTCACCGGGGGAGCGCTCAGCCGCATCATGAACTTATTACACGCCTCCGTGTCCCCTGTCTTGCAGAAATTTAAGATCCGGATCGAGGATCCTCCCAGGCGAAAGCACATGGTGTTCCTGGGCGGAGCCGTGCTGGCCGACATCATGAAGGACAAGGACAACTTCTGGCTGACCCGGGAGGAGTACCAGGAGAAGGGAGTCCGCGTGCTGGAAAAACTCGGAGTCACCGTCAGATAAAGCACCGGACGGACAGAACACGCACACACACACACACACACGCACGCACACACACGCATATAACACAAGCAAACACACACGTTTCCCCTCTCGCCCACATCGCAGAGTATATATCTATTTATCCCTCTTCTTCTTTGTTTTGGCTCTTGATTCTCCTCAGACATCAGAGGGAATTGAGCCTTCACCTCCTCCTCCTCCTCCTCCCTGCTTCTTCCTCTCCTCTCTCCCGTTTGAGGATCGGCTCCCACTTTTCCTCACAAGCCCCAAGAACTAATTTCATCTTTGCAGATCCTCCCCTCACATAGTAGTCCAGATTTCAGGGTTCTGGTTGCCCCGGTGGCGCCCTCTGACACCACAGCAGGTTGGCTGGGGGTTAGATTTGGTTTAGTTTCTCCCTTCTTCTTTTTTTGTTTTGTTACCAGAGCTGTAGAGGGGATCAAACGATGCAAAGCGTCACACTCACAGCCCACCACAAACAGCCACGGCCGCTTTCAGCATCTGTTCCAGGTGAGCGCGAACGGATCACATTTTTATGTCCGTTTTTATAAACGATATCATGACTTTTCTTTTCCGGGAGAGGGATAACTTTGTTTTTTGTTTTGCTTCCTTTCTTCTCGTTGGATGTATGAGTTCAGTTTATATCTTGAAATTTGATATTTTTTTTTCAATACCTTTTCTTTTGTTGCTGTGCACTGCTGCCATTGTAAATGGAGTGTATCGTGGTGACAGAAATTCCTCCATGTTTGTTTTTTCTTTTCTTTTCTTTTGTTTAATTATGAAGAATTGATGGTTGATTCATAAAGGGACAAATACACATTAAAGCCCCTGAGCTTGACATCGGCTGTGTGACGGTACTTTGGGGGTTAGCGGGTGGCCAGGCGGTCGGTAGGATGCGGGAGGGGGGGGGGTTACTATTTGTTCTTCGTCCAGCTGCCTCGCCTCTGCCTCCTCTGGACGTAAAAACTCAAGCTTGAACAAACGGATGCGAGCAGTTGCAGCAATATTTCAAAGTGTGGCGACACTCTTGGTCCTCCAGATCCACCCAAGTGTGGAGGCAGTCGCAGCTTAAGGATCAGATCTATTCGAATCATGAAACCTGGGAAATAAATCTGTATCTTATTAAAGTTGAAACGTTATTGAGACCATATTTAAGTTCTCCAGCCGTTGACTTAATGATTACTGGAGGCACTTCTATTTTGAGTAAGATAAATGTGTATATTTTTTTTTTCTCCTCTTTCCATGAACGTCTATCCAGTGCCAAGTGCAGTTAATGTTAACTGGATCTCATGTTTTAATGTCTTTCTTTTTGTCACTGTTTTTGTTTTTATTTTCCTGTATTGTTCATAGCATAACTGCCTAACGCTGATTTAAATAAAGAAAAGTGATTTATAAGGATCGTGGTGGAGCTTCTTCTTTTATCACCAGGAGCTACGTGTTTGTAGCCTCATAAATATTTGACTGGGCCTGTGACATTTGCATGAAGAATGACATTATGTTTGGTTTTACTGGAGGTCAGACGAGACGTGGGTGGAAGTACAAACATGACAGTTGTGTTCAGGTCCGTGCGTGCTGACCGAAGGAGGAAGAGGAAGTGTAACAGTGGCACAGGCCTGGCGCCACCGGAGGAAGAGGCTGGCTTTCTGTGCCTGAAATAAAGATCTCACACCGACTCCTCCGGCTTTGTTCCATTTTGATCCCTCGACTCGCTCCACTTCCCTCCCAACCCTGAACTGTTCACCTCTGAGGAGCCATCGGATGTTTCCTCTTCATTTCTAAAACATTGGTAATGTACTCGGAAATAACTACAAAATCCAGTAGTTGAGACACGAAAAAAGTCTGTTCCCAGTCAGATCCTGAAAATGGACTAAATGCAACATAGAATAAAGATCCAACTCTTGATGCTTCAGTTTGTTTTTGTCAAAGGCTTCAGTTGGGAATAAAAAGCAAATGCATGTATTCTTTGGTTCCCATGCTCCCTTTGCTCAAACCCTCAGCAGATTTTCCACAGGGTGGGAGTAGAGACGTGTTTCAGAAGTTTTATCTTGGGATTCTGGGTTCAAACTAAGTCAAACAAGCATCTGGTTCTTGACTGAGTCTACCTCTTCGACGTCTTTGTTCAGTGCAGGTCAAACAGTTTACACATGAGAAGCTTTGGGGAAAATATGCTGTAGAAATAAAGCTTTTCCTGTTGTGAGGAGAGAGAGAGAGAGAGAAAAAAAAAAAAAGGCTGAATCTTGCCTATCTTTGGACACGAGTCCACGGCCGCCGATTCCGGTAAACTGCGGTGGGAAGTGAGCGCCGGTGCCTCGTGCACCCGGAGAGGGGCCGCGCTGACCCCATTACACCAGCAGATATCTTAAATGTTTGCACATGTGGACCGTGATGCTGTTTGCAGCCGCTGAGCTGCTTAACAGGCCCCCAAAAGCCCTCAGGGACCCTCTTTCTCTTCTCTTCTCTCTCCCTCCCCCTCGTGCTCCATCATTATCGCCCACATGCTTTTCCAGAGACATCCTGAGTGAAACAGCTCGACGTCCTCGATGGCTATCACATGTTCCCGCTGAGGAGGGAGGCAGCTGGGGAAAGACATCTTGAGGAGAAGAAGCCAGGGCGTACTAGGCAGAGGTTTTCTTCTCTGTGCTTTTTTCCATTAAAAAATAAAAATCTTGCCTCAAACCATTCAAATTTTCAAAACATGGTGAAAAAAACTGGCACGAGGCCACTCTTTGTTCCTCCGTTTGGCACTCACAAGTCTCCAACACCGATCAAAATCATTTTAAGAGATAATCAATGACTCATTTGGGCTGTGCTTTTCTTCTTGGATTTGTTCTGCTACATTTCCCCAGATCGTATGGATGCTCAGATGGGATTGTGAACTCATGATGGGAAAGAGAGAGCCTCCCAGGTGTGGTTGAGCAATAAAAATATCCCCAAAAATACAGCCTGTAATCATCAGCGAGGTCACAAAGTACGTGGAACACGGCTGGGACGCGTTAATGAGGACACATCGCTGCTCGTCTGCGGTGTTGAGCAGAAGAAAAACACAGACGAGGCAGAGGGCCGGTGGGGAAATATCCCGTGGACAGATGAGATATAAAAGGAACACAATGGTTTAAAATTAGAGCGGAGGCCGATAAATCCAGAATCAGAGCTTTGTCCCATTCATGAAACATGGCAGCGATAGTATCATGGTCTGGGCTTCCTCCATCAGCACTGGGTGATCAAAACTGAACATAACCCAGGACTCAAACTTTGTGTGCTTTGTGTTATATTTCTGCAGAAAACATTCACTTTAAACACGCATGCACAGAGAATAAAACTCACTCTTTTCCATTTGTCCCATTACTTTCTGTGGTCACACTTTAAAAAGCTTTTTGTGAGTTTATTCACATGAAATGAGATTTTACACACTGACAGAGCAGCTACAATGGCAGGAACGTGGAACTGAAATAGTAGCCGTGGCCTTTCTTCGGCTGTAGATATGGGGAAGTATGAAGGCGAGACTAAAATTAGGCAGCTATTCACACATGGCTTTACTGTGTTCTCTCATTTTATTAGAGGCAGAAGGTAAGACACACATTTCACTTTAGTTTGCTCACAGACCTGGCCACCCTTCGGTATCTACAAAGGACTTTCTTTTCCTTCTCAAAAGCAAGAGCTACACCCATCGTACATGTTAGAAATAGTTATTTAAAAAAAAAAAAAAAGAAATAAAAATGTACAACATACACTTGATATATATAATATAATTTTTGCTCTTTTGTTTTTTTACAGAGGTAAAAATACTAAGCGTAAAAAAATGGATCCAATTCAGTACAGAGTGATTTCTCTAATTTTTCAATTTAAATACACAAAGAGGAGGCGTTCAGGCACTTATAAATGGCTCTGACATGTGAGATCACTCTAAAACGCTAGATGAGACGGAAATAAAGGATTAAAGGCCGACACGCACGCTCCACAATCTGATTGGGCCCTGTCCCTGATACGCGGACTCATCAAAGGATCCGGTTCTCCAATAAAAGGTGTCAGGATGCGATAGCATATCCAGGTGATCCCAGAAGCTTTGGATGAAGGCGCAGAAGGGACGCCGGGGGGGGGGGGGGGGGGGGGGGAAAATCCCCACAAACCAAGGATGTCCAAATGGATACACGGGACAGGATGTGTGAAACAGATACAACCGGGCACGGAAAGAGGACATCCTCAGCCACTCTGGATTTCCACTACAGTAAGCCACATTTCCTTGGCAAAACAATCACGGATGGATGTTTGCTTCCAGGGTTTGGGCTGTTTTTCAGACTCCTCAACCCCTCCGAGGGGACCCCACTGGCGTCCGGCTTCTTTTCATCTTTAAAAAGGTCATTGTGTTCCTGGTCACTTCCCAGACGTGGGCCCCGGTCAGTGTGAGGCTGTGATTGGACGGCAAAACCCCCAAAACACCCATCACAAACGGATCGGGAACGCTGCCTTTCCCATTCCAGCCGATCAGGACCAGACTCTACTCTTTGTGCTTCCGATGATGTACCAATGTACCACACCTGGCATGGACAGGGGGGGTGGGGGGGTAGATGCTGTGATGGACAGCCCACGCCGGTCACATGTGGGCCAGCAAGCTGCCTCTCATGTTAGCCTCTCATTTTGAACATATTTTGGAGTTTTGGACTTAACTCTTTACATTAACTGCCTGTTTTTTATAAATGTGAAGGAGGGTAAAAAAACTAAAATGGTGACACTTTCTACTAATAAGTTGTTCCTCCGTCCAGCCTGGAAACCCTTTAAAGTCCGAATGAACGCGTTGGTCAGCAGGTTTTACAGTTGATGAGGCTGCTTCAGCCGAACCGGATAAGCAATTTTTTCTACCAACGCCTCCTGCTTCCAGCTCGATTTACGCACTTCTGGTCTCAGCTTACAGTACGACCACAGCTAACCTTCTCACAACAACCCCGTGGACTCATCCTTCACCTATCAATAAAACTAAACGCATCCAATGTCATAAAAACGTACAACCCTAAGTCTTCGGTGCATTTTAAGAATCACAATTAAAGCCCGATTTTCCTTTTGCGTGCGGCTGGTTTCGGGGGAGAGTTTGCTGGCGTTCCTGTAAACCGCCCAGACCACCTTCAGTTTGCTGTTCCACATGTGACCGGTGCGCTCTGCCAGAGGGCCGCGCTCAAACAGGGGGGGTGATTGTATGTCGCAGGAAAACTTGAGTCCATAGCTTACACAGTAAATGAGAACCCATTAAAAGTTCCTTTTTATTACAAAAATAGTTCCAACCGAGTGTAATCAAGCTGTACAACGCTGAAGCTCGGGGGCCTTTTCACCGGAGCAGACGCCCCCCAGAGAGAGACGGGCCAAGCTTTGCCAGAGACTCCACATTTTAAGGCATACGGGCACCAATTTACACGTCGTCAGATTGTTTTTTTTTGTGTTTTGCCCCGACGCGACACGACTGACCGGCCGACGGCCGGCTGAGGTTCTGCAGAGAAGGAGCCTCCAAAGATCTCACCTCGCTTCGGGTTTTGAGCGAGACGAGCCAGAAAGTGGGATTGGAAATGGTAAGACTGGACCGGTTCAGGGTTGAAGGTGGTTAACTAGGCACTGTTTGAGTTGATGCGAAAGTAAGCGAGGAGACGGACCCAACATCCCTTTGCTGGTAGATCAGTTCAGTGAGAAAATAAATAGGGTAAAAACACGAATCTTTGGAATACTAGAAGATTAAGATGAGTACCATGTTTGTTTCAGTGAACCGAAAAAAAAAAAGAAAGAAAGGAAAGAAAGAAAGAAAGATGGTGAAGAGTCATGGAGGCTATATACACGTTAGCTTTACAATGAGCTGCAGGACAGATTGCTTCAAGGCCTCAGCGCACGTCGTGAGCATCCACACACATACACAACACACACACGCGCGCAAGCACTCACACACGCACGCACGTACGCAGAGGTGTAGTGTCTGATTTCTTTTGTAGCTGGAGTTGAGCAGAGCGGGCCTGATACTGGAATAGAATATAAACAAAATGGCCACACAAACATTTTTTTTTTAAAAAAGCAAAGAAAAACAACCACAAAGAGACAATTCAAGTTCTTTGACACAGAGTCAGTGTACAAATATAATAATATAAAGTACCTGCATATGTGATACATGACATATAGGTCAGCTATAAAAAAAAAAAAAAAAAGACAAAAATAAAGGCCCCCTGAAAACGCTGCTCTCTCTTTAGAAACAGAGCACGAATGGCCACGTGGAGAGCTGAGAGAACTGTCTGCCATGAGGGGGAGCTTATCTTCCCAGGCTGTTCCAGAGAACGCACGACCTTCCTTTTTATCTTTTTTTGGCTTATTTCAGTGTCTGGAATTTGTAGAGAAACCCAGAGAAAAACCAAGGCAAGGCGGCGAGCAGCCACCCTCCCATCCCCCCCCCCCCCGAGCCGTTTCCCCATCCTTCCCTTTCCCTGTGCTTGCGTTGGGTTCGTGTTCGTTTTGCCGTTTTCCCTCAGCTCTGGGCTTTGTGGCGGCCCCCGCAGCAGCCGCAGGCCAGCCCCGCCCGGTGGCAGCCGTGGAGCGGCGGGTAGAGGCAGAGGCAGGGCGCCACCAGCGACAGGCCGAGCAGGGCCAGCCAGCGCGTGCCCAGCCGGCCGCCGCCCTCGCCGCCGTCGCAGGAGCAGGGGTCCGAGTAGTCGCCCTCGGGGTCCGACATGCAGTGGTACAGCATGGTGTCCGCCAGCCACACGCAGCTGACCCGCCGGATGCAGGCGCGCACGGGGTCCGGCGCGTCCTGGCACCGGCCCCGCCGGTTGTCCGACACGTAGAAGGTCTCGCCGCACTGCTCGCACTCGGCGCGCTCCGCCCCCCCGCCGCCCTTGCGCCCGCCCTTCCCGCCGTTGGACGCCGGCGAGGAGCTGGGCAGGAAGGAGCGCGGCTGCGAGGACACGGCCGCGGGGAAGCCCGGGCGGTAGGACCCGCCGGGGCCCTTGCCGGTCAGGGGTCCGAGGGCGGGGTCGGAGTCCGAGGGCGAGAGCGCCGGCGCCAGCGGGTAGGTGTAGTCGTGCTTCTGCGCCTCCGCCTTGTCGAAGCGCACGTAGGACTCCGAGTCGTCCGTGTGGATGAACTTGTCGCGCACGGTGGCGTGGCGGTAGTCCTCGTAGCCCGTGAGCCACGGCCGGTCCAGCTGGCGCCCCAGGTGGCGCTCCGTGCCGCGCTCCCAGCTGCGCTCCCGCGGGTTGATGCGGACGATTTCCTCGTCCTCGAAGGTGACATGGCGGGAGATCCGACACATCGGCTGGAACGGACAGACAGAAAAGCATCCTGAGCACCGCTGCTCCCCGGAAAAGCACAGAATCCCAGAGAGGACGCAGACCCTCCTTCCAGACGTGTCTCACCTGGTCCAGGTAGTAGTGGTCAGGGAGCCGGTAGGAGTCGTGGAGGTCATGGCGGTGTCCCGGCGGAGCGTACTTGTGCCTGTGCGGGAGGGGCGAGGACTCCAGCAGCTGCAGGGAGCCGTCCAGCTTCTGGGAGGAGTTGGACGAGCTGTCCGTGGCGTTCTGAGACAAACAAACACAGGAAGCGGGATGAAAAAGCCGCCCCGTGATTGGACACGTCAAACAACTGGCCCCGGGCCGGAGGACGACACGATTGGACAAACAAAAACAGGAAGGCTCCGCACGGCACTGATTTGAAAAACAGGAAGCATGAACTGTGTTATTCAGACCACTCCGTCTACGTTTGGGTTGCTGGGTAGAAGGTGAATAAAATAAAAAAACTAATGCTAACTAAACTAAACTAAAATTACACAGAAAATTGCATACATTTCACATTGGAATTTGCACAGGTGAAAAAAACACACTTTGGAAAGGGAAACACAACATCCTTTAACAAGGTAGAGACAGATTTTTCAGACTGGAGCTCAAGTCTGTGGTGCAACTCAATACTCAGATTCAATACTTTGCACGAAGCAACCATCAAGTATCACCTTTTTTTTTGTATTTTTCTCCCACATCGTCTCTCTGATCTTAGCTCTCCTGCAACAACCTGTCCTCCTGCCTTCAATCACACTTTCTCTACATTCCATCTTCTAACCGCTGTGTGTGTGTGTCTGTGTGTGCATGAGAATAGCATCCTGTCCCCTTTCCGCTGAAGGCTGTCGGGGCTCTACTCCAACTCAAACCTTGGCCAGACAAGACAGTGGGCCTGCTGCCATGCAGAGCTCAGACAGGTGGATTTCAGACATGCGGATTTCAGACAGGCATAATGGGGGCCATCTTCTGTGAGCACCCACTGATAGGCAGGTCTCGACACCTCCTGTTTCATCATGTCATCGTGGTTATATGGGTGCATGTGGTGGATATATTAAAGATGTGTTTGGCCCGGTGACCAGGATGACAGTCTATGAGCCTCTGTGACTTTATTGTAAAGTATACAGTCTATTTATATCATCATTTCCTGCTGATAATATAAATATACAATTATAACGTGACCTTAAATATCCATAAAATAATAATATTATTATATATGTGTGTGAAGAGCCTAAATCATGTTTTTCTAAACAGTTTAATTTAGAATACTTAAATGTCCCCTGTTCTTTCTCAATAAAGATGCCTGCTTCAGACAGGAATGAGTGAAGTAAATGAGTAAAATAAACTAAAAAAGCTGTGTTGTGAAGATGTGCAGATTTGTTAGTTTCTGAGTTAAATTAAAGAACAAATAAAGCCCCTTAATTAGCTCTTTAAGCATTTACATGCTAGTAGCTTTATCAGGGTACTTGAGCAGGAAGCTAACTTTTACCATGCTAACAGCTAATAGCATGACATGCTCACATTAGTGATGCTGAAAAAAAATATGTAAAGGTGTAATTTACTAATACCAGAGTTTAAATGGGAGGCAACTAAACCTTTTGTTTTTACTGTATTGAGCAACTAAGCTAGTTAGCATGCTAATATGCTAATGTTTGTGAAACAGTTCCAAGCAGATCGAATGGTTCACACTAATCAGCTGTGCCAGTAGCTTTCCAGGAATTTAGTTGTCAATCAAAGCTTTAGGGACTCGACTGGACTGGAGTATTGAATAAAAAAAAGGGAGCACAGTTTCACCAAGGGGACACGTGTCTTGGGGGCTAAATTTTAAGATAATCTTTCCAACAGGTGATGGGATATATTGGTCAAAAGAATTAACATTTATCGCATGGCAGCTCAAGAGGTAAATCCCTGAGATAGCTGAAGCCACAAGGACATATTTTGGGGGACTTTGAGTGTCTATAAATGATTTTGTGCCGAGCCATCCTGTTGATATCGACACAGTCTGCAAGGGAACCCGTCGGCTATCTTTTGTTTGGTACAATCACTGGACGTCAGACTATAGGATAACAGATACCCCCGCCTGAAGCTTCCTGTTTGGACTGGTGTTTGGCTAAATGCTGATAAATGTCCAGACGGACTTTACATGAACACATCTGTTTATAAAACAAAAGAGATATTTCAGTTTAAAGAGCAGGATCGACATAACAGCGCTGAATCGTGAGGGGATTTGAAAACGTCCACCGTCGGTCATTCTCGCGTCCTCTTTCCTTTCAGAACATCTCGCCAGTGCTACAATAAACGTCAAAGTCCAACCACTCCAGACAGAACTACCACCTCCTTTTAGCAACGTGACCTTGGCCCAGTTAGATGTAAAGCACACCTCCAGGATTTTCTTCAAAATAACTTCCTAAACTTCCATTCGGAAATCTTCCACCCGAGCACACAGAAAATAAACGCAACAGGGTATTTGCCACTCGTGGCCCAGATCTGTCGCGTGTCTGTCTGTCCTGCCGTCCGTCTGTCTTCTGAAGCCATCCCCATTATATCCTGCTCCCCACATGGATATTGCCATGCTTAGAATCCCCCCCCCCCCCTTAGCTTTCTTACAAAGCCCTCAGAGCAGCCGTCCAAAAATAACACAACATGCCGCCTCCGCTCCAGGTCCTGCCCCCCTGGAGAAGCCATTTGGAGGGGGGGGGGTACGGTGTAAAACCAGTCCGATTCCGGCCTCCAACTAATTCAAAACACAGACCAAACTTTCTGCTGCAAGCTTCAACTGCACAAAAGGACAGGCAGGGGGGAGAGTTTATATTTCTGGACATCATTCTCCATATATTCGGGCCCAAGGCTGGACGGGGGGTGGGGTGGGGGGTGGGCATTTCGAGTTATTTTCTGACTCAAAACATGTTCCGACTCAAAAGCTTGGGAGGATTCATCCTTCAACGGGCCGGTCTCCCTTTCGGGATGAGCCCAGAATTGCCTGAATGGCTTTCACTCCCCCCCTTGTTGTGAAGGAGCCAAAATAGAGCCGGAGACAGGAGACGTGCCGAAGGGAGGGACAGAGGAAGGGCCGGGTTAAGTTTAGGTTTGGTGAACAAAGAATAATTCAGGGAACTGCGTCCATCCTCCGCTTCTTTCTCCCCGTCCAGCTATCCCCCCCCCGGACGGCAGTAAATCTGCCCCAGCACTTCCAGTGTCCACCATTGCCCCCCCTCCCCCCGGGGAGCGCTCCGGGGATGCTGAGCTCCCCAACAGGCCGAGACGCCCGTCAGCCTCCCATCCTAACGTTAAAATAACAGTTTGGGGCTATTTACCAGATGCCTTCTAAAGGAAGCGGAGCTCCTGAATACGTAGGAATGCCTGTTTAATGACCCGTTTTTCGGTCCACGACAGTGTGCAGGACGCTGGACGGGCAGCTTATTGTGAGACTGACCCACCAGCAGCTTAGTTTTTAAGAGCAGACCGGATCTGACGGGCTTTTACGGGAGCAGTAAAACTGCACTCCACACATTTTGAGCACATTTTGTTTTTGCTCCGCCGACCGGGGATCCTGTTGGACATGTGCAAACAGGCAGAAAATGGGCATTTTCTTCAACAGGTTTCCATTTTCTCCATTTTTATTTGCTCAGGTTTTCTTCTCTTTGATTGATAAGATTTAAAAAAAGATAGACTTTATCCTATTTCCTTTAACTAATTGATTGTTGTAACAAAAGCACATTTGAATATTTCTTATCTTTTAAAGAAAAAAAACAACACAACCAAAAACAATTACAACTTCCAGGATTTCGTCCTAGGCCTAGTTCAGAAATGGGTGTGGATCCAAACCAGTGGGGACATCACCCAGTATGTTACAGACTTTAGGAGGATCATGGCGTGTACTGGACCGGTCCATGGATTTAACCGGGTGTCTGCTCAGTTCTTCTAACGGTTTTACAGGAAGCAGTGCACAAAATCAAAAGGTTATTATTCAGACTGTGCGTTTTGGATAAAAAACACTAATTACAGGCCGTCATCTGTAATTTTGTGCCTTCTTTTTAACATTTTCTAGCCCACTTTCTGTTGGTGCTGGTAGGACTGGGACAGAAAAAGGGGGGCGCTTGCTCTTAATGAAGCCGCAGGACGCGGGAATATCAGGAGCGCCTGTTTCATTCGCTCCCTCTTTTGTTTTACGGGGAGGGTCCCCGCAGTTTTAATGGTAATGATGGAAGCTACTTTGGAAATTCGGCTCTTTCTTCACCAACAAAAGCCTGGAAATGCCTTTGATGTGTTGCACATAAAGGCCGAGTTCCTGAAAACCCGCTGCTCCATTTCAAGGCTTGCTCCTCCCTCTGACAGCACCGTAGCCCTGCCCCCCCCCCCCCCCCCCCCCCCCCAGGCCTCACCTCCTCATGTGTTTGTGTACGTCTCTGTGGTGGCTGTACACTCCCAGCAGAGCACCTATTAGTCTTGGCCCTTACAGACAGCTCGAGTCAAAGATGAACCACGAGGCACTTCCTCTCGTAAATCACTGACCCCGCACTAAGCTGGGAAACAGCTGCTAGCTGCTAGTTTGGTGGCTGCTCTCCCTTATATGAGGGAGGGTGAATGCGTGTGTGTGTGTTAGTGTGTGTGTGTGTGTGTGCTGGGAGGGTCACCAGGAGAGAGGGAGTTGGTGGGATACAGGAAGTAACCTTATGACCCTGCCTGCTGGCCCTGGTGTCAGATTACAGAGCAGGAGGAGGGAGAAGGGTTCCTCATGCTAAATTAAGGTGGAGAGGCCCTGACACACACACACACACACACACACACACACATGCACATACAGAGAAAAAAATCAAGTATGCCAGGTATACAGCTTAAGTACTTATATTATGGTTATTTCCCAAAACCCCTGTAGACGTATCCCAGTGGGGATCGGGAGTATAACAAGGAAACACCACCAGAGACTAAAGGCTGTTACTCTCAGATATTTGTAACCATCCAATAAAACCGAAGACATTAACATCTGGCCCGACAGCGGTTGTCTAAGGTTTACAAGGACAAGTTACAGGTGAGATTTAACCGACCGAAAAACCGTCAAAGAGTTCAATTGAACACATTTGGAGCAGACTTTCCAGAAACTCAATTCCAGTTGTAAATACCTCCATTATTATCATCATTATTTTTACCATAACGTGCCTTTAATAAAGAGTCGATAGCGCGACTCCTCAACATTTTCCGGTGAGGTCTGTTTAAAAGTCTAAGAAGTGGCTAAAAGTCGGTGCAACCTAAAAATAAAACTAGTGACATTCACTCGGTGAAAGACAGAGCTGCTAAGTTTAGCTGCAGCCGGACGGGACTACAGCAGGCAACACAACCAAGAAGCCATTCAGGAAAAAAAAGCCATCCTGGGTTAAACCCACCCCGAAGGCCGCCCCGGACAAGGCCCGCTGTTTAAAAATCATCGAAGGGCTGCCACGGCATTCAGAGAATGTCTGAATTTAGAAAAAACAACGAGCACTCTGGACTCTTTCACGTGCCTTGCTCCCTAATAATAATAATAATATTAATATGTGAATGCGTTTGACTTTTTTCTCTGGTGACACCATTTGAATCAGAGGTTCAGGAGTTATCTTCGTTCATCTTTCTCCCACTGGCTGTTTCCCATCTCACCCTGAAATGCCATCTTAGAAATGCCACGGTAGAAAGAAATGTTGGTCTTAATGATTCAAATGAATAAAAAAGAAGTGCAAAAGAAAAAAGTAAGGCAGGGAAAATGAATGACCCGATCAGTTTTCTCCAGACTCTGTGAAACGCTTGAGCTCTTATACACAATTTTTTTTTTGGGGTAGGGGTTAAGTGTTGGGTGCAAAGAGTGGGTGAGAAACGAAGGTGCTTACAGTGAAAACGTCGTCGTCGCCCAGCTCGCTCTCATTCTGGAGGGCAGTGGAGGAGGTGGTGGAGCCTACGGGAGAGAAAAACACCCCGTTGAGGCAAACGCCGCCGTCTCAAACACGCATCTTTTGTGTCAACTTTGTTTCTTTTTGCTTGGCGCCGCCCGCTCAACCAGAGAGAGACGCACGCCCAGAACAGGTGCCGGACTTCCTGTCCCCTTAAGGACTGTCATCCGACAGAGTCCTCAGCAAATCTATTTTAGGATTCAGGTTCCTCTGCATACTCCACCTTCACTGAGGTCTAACTGGTATTACCTGTTGTCAATTTGTTTCCTGACTCCATGGGACACCTTTTTGTCCCTAAAAAGCTCTCACAAACATTTTAAAAGTAATGTTCGGGGCACAGAAAGACCCCCCCGACTAGGCCCTCGGCCTGTGGGGGTGGCCGGATATCGCTGGTGGAGCTGAGCGTACCTTCGGCCAGGTCCTCGATTGCTTTCCGCACGGCCCTGTCGAAGGCTCTGGCGTCGGCCGGACTCTGGAAGGACAGGCCACACCGTCGATCCTCCACCATCCAATGGTGAAACGTGGGCATTGCAATGTGGTACACCAGATCTTTCCTGAGCGGACAGTCCAGGATCACCTGCAACCGGAAAGGCAGTCATCTCCAACGCTGACCTTTGACCTTAGCAGATCCCCTCCGCTACTTAAAAAAAAAGGTTAGGACCTAGCATCTCCGCTAGCTTTTATAGCATAACAAAAAATCTGACTGAGTTCCAGACCGAGACTGAGATCCAGACTGAGGTTTTTACCTGTTTGTCGCGCAGCCGCTCGCCCCGGATGAGGAACTGCGTGGCCCCGGAGCCCGAAACGGGCGCCAGCTCGGTGGGCAGGAGGCGGCACACGCCCACCCGGGTCAGCGCCCCGCCATCCTGAGCCAGCCAGCCGCCACTCGAGTCGTCCCGCGTCATCACCACCGCTTTCACACGCACGATGTAGCTGTCACTGGGGAGGAACGGGGGAAAAAAAAGGAAGGTTTAGGTTATCAGACCGAAGTGTGCGTCTGGTTTTAAACCACATCATGTCCCCCCCTTTACAGGCTGTGTGCAAGCTGACTTCAAAGGAGAGAAAAATGTACAAACAATTCATTCATTCATTCATGCCCAACAATATCTAACAATGTATCAACACATATTGCTAATAAGCCTGATATTACATAAGCCTGATTCCATAACATTAAGCAAATGTGGAAGCTGTGTGTTCAATCACATAAAGACATCAACAAACAACTAAAATTAGAAACCAAGTACTCAGGATAAAAAATAGAAACAGAAACAAATAAAAAAAACTATCCGATGAAATCAGAGTCTCGTTTCACCACAGAACTGTTCTGCTCCTATCTGGTTAGATGAACAAAAACTGTTAAAACTATCAAAGTTGGACGCTTTTTTAAAACAATTTTTAAAGCCAAGACGTGCCTTTGATTAAAAATATCTATTATACAATCCGAAGAAAAAAAAAGTTATCACCGGGTGTTTGCGATTCTGAACAATTCAAACCTAATGCTGCCTAACTTTATTCCGGAGTTGGATCTACACCCGGGCAGACTGTCTGAGGGCGTTGCGAGTCACGACTTTAACTCGTCCCCGCCGTGCCGAGGTGGGAGGTGTCGCACCAGAACGACTCAGCATGAAAACACAACTTCAGACTTTAAAAGCAAACGTGGGCCTGATGCTAAATCCTCCAACCGGGATGTGATCGTTACCGGGGTCCACCAGAGACGTCCAGCCGACCCGTGTCCTACCGTCTACCAATGGCTGCTGCGCCGCCAGATGTTTGCTAACCTGGTCCTCAGGTACTATTGTAAAACGTTGCAACTGAATGCATTTAGAAAGAATGTGAACGCTTTTTCGGTTTGTCTTTATGGTCTACAGTCAAGAACCTTAACTTGACACTATAAAAACTAGAGGGTGACATCCAGATGTGGAGCTTCAATCCAAGCTGACCTACGACAGAGTTTTCTCAATCTATAAGAGGAAAAATTTGATTGGCAAAACATTGGCCTATATAGTACTTTGCAAACGTTTAAATTTAAAACATTTGAATTTCTTTTGTGTTCTGATTTCATGAGTTAAAGAGTTGAAGCTGGCTGGTGTTATTCTGATGGATCCATGTCTTCACCGATTCGTCTATCAGCCCTGGTATTTTCCCACCGGTCATGAGTCTTTGGGTCTTTAAATGACTTTGGATTAAAAGAAAACTTTGCTGCCCTTCTTTCCCGGCACCATGTAAATAAATGGCTTCTCTCTGATCCACCACAACGGGTTATGTTGTTAGTGGAGGCAGCTTTTCGAGTGGCATAATAAACGACTTTGTGGTGGACGGAGAAGGATTAGAGCTGTGCTTTAGTGAGCCTTGAGACTGTATTTTATATGATTCTGGCCTGACAGACGTGTTTAAAGGCAAATTTTTTGGCATGGAAACTGCCTTTGAAATGGTCCCATCCGCCGGTTTTCCCTAACGGAAACAAACAAACAGAAACTCTTCAACGTTGTCGTGCGATATTTGCATAACCCACTAATAAGGAAATCTCCCCCCCTCCCAAATACAGGCCATTCAAATGGAACGACGGGGTGGGGTGTGTGTGGGGGGGGCTGGAGCCTTGCGTGCATCACACAATCTGACAGATGACACGGCCAAAGTTTAGTCTGTCCCGCGCCGCAAAACAATGCACGGCAAAAACAGACAGGAGCCACGCACTGGAGGCTGAATGGCAAAAATCAAGAGGCATTCTCAAGAATTAGCATGACAGCCACCACCCTCACAGGGACACAATGCACATGGTCCCAATCCACACGAAGGATCTGACAATAACAGGAAGTACCTCTGTGTATTCTATTGATGCTGCTCATTGTGTACGTGTGTGTTTGTGAGGTAGGAGGACGAAGAGAGACTGAAAGAGAGATGGAGAGAGGCAGAGTGGGAGTCAATGAGAGAGGTGTTATATAATTAGCTTACAGACAGTCCCGAGGATCTGCGCGCGCACACACACACACACACACAAAAACACACACAGGTGGCAAAACTGGTTCACCAGCTCCCACCCACATGCATTTATAAAAGTGACTGAATGACAGCCTGACTGACTGGGTGATAGCAGACAAATGGGCCACGCAGAAAAGCAACCACAGAGGAGTCTGCTTTTGTGTAACACACACACACACACACACACACACACACACACACGCATTCACACACACGAAATGACACTTTTCCATTCAACAAAAAGGGTTTTTTGTATCCAGACATTATAAACATGAGCCAGGATCCACTTGTTTTCTTTTTAGGTAAGATGAGCCATATTACTAAACTTGGAGGTTTAGCGTTGTTACTGGACAAGCAAAGTTTCGGCCAGTGGGGGGGCTCGACTTCATTTGTCACGTCAAACCACGACGGACACGTACGAAAAGCCACCGAGCTTCTACCGCTGCCACGTGGGAACCCTGACGACCGGGGAAGGAAATAACAGAAGTTCAAAATGGAAATGAAAACGACCCACTTCTGTGGGTGAAGGGTTAAAACCTGTGACATGCTCAAATTCATTCTGAGGGCCAAGCAGGCAAATAGTAACCGAGTTATAACGTAAAACTGTCATCATAAGGATGTTATTCCAGCTAACCGGTTTGTTATGTTGGTGCCATCTATCAGGCAAACGTTTACATTAGCCAAGTTCACCGTTTTTATTCAAATTAATTTAAATAAGGAAAATAAAAGGATTAAAGAAGAATGTTGTTGAACTTGTAAGCTAAGCTAATTCTGAACATTCTGGCTGCTTAAGCAGATTTATTAGCTAAAACCACGAAAAACAAAACAGACAAAATAAACCAACAAACAAACATTTCCAAAGTTTGCTAAAATAAATTACTTGAAGCTCTTCTGTGGAGATAACACAGAATTAGCTCCCCTGGCTAACACGTTGCTGCTAAAAGAAGCTATACCTGTAGCTAAGCTGCACACTGCGAACACAAACTGGACCAGAACCAGAAAACCAAAGCATTCTGCTGACAGAAACCCAAAGCTGCACCTGGACGGGGACTCAACTGGCACAATGCAGCCGAATATCTGGGACATTTTTATGAATAACTTTGGAGCTAATATGCTAACTGGCTAGCTTTCCCTGACAAATGACACAACACTGGAACAGTCAACGAGAAAATGTCTGCTTTCAAACAAAGAAACGGAATGCAATTGTAATTCTTCTGCCAAAATGAGGCTGGTGTGCGCTTATAATGCTTTTTTTTCATTTGTTAGTAAGATCACTAAAAATAACCTGGCTTTAGTTTGTATGTAGTATTATGGATGGTCGAGATAGCAAGATAACAAAGTGGCTGAAATAAACTGAGGCCAAAAATTCCATTTTAAATGCAACCAGCTGCTACACTGAATATATACCAGTTAAATTACATCATTTCAACAAGCATAACTGGTCTGAAACTGAAAGAAAAGGTTAAAAAAATCATCTTATCTGGAAAACCGTACGATAGCTTTTACATCAAAGTCCCACAGACGTTCAGCATGACTCAAACACACATATGACAAATCCAGATATGGAACCACACATCCCAGCCGCCCACATACAGAAATAACACCAAATTCTGTGCTAAATAAGCACATGTGCTTTAAAGATACACGATCCCGGCTATCAGCTCTCTGAGATGAACTTGTCACATTTTGGTGTGTCTTGTGACCCACGCCGGGAGCCCCGTCTGCCGACAGGCCCCGCTGTAGTCTGTGGGCGGGGGGGGGCACAGCAGCGGAGCGCCGCTTTAATACACCCGGGAACGACGACGCATACCGGCACAAAAACATACACGCATACATTCGGGAGCTGGGAGGCTAAATCCGGCCATGCAAATGCTGCAGGAGGGTAGGAACGCTGGAAAAGAGCTCGCATTCAGACGGCCGGCCGACCTCACAGCCGCTCATTTGTGTTCAGTTTACATGCTGTGAAATCCAAACTTCACACACATTCTTCAAACCCACCCCCCAAAAAATTGAAACTTGTTCTAAAAGGCGCGTTTTAATGCACTTTGAGGTGCGGCTGAGACGTGTGCGTTGCATCAAAATCTGAGTGATGACTCGCTTTTGAAGGCAGATAAGAAAGATAAGAGGGGAGCTCATCCCCTGGCTGATAAGTAAAGCCGGTACGTCCATGAATCACCTCTCTCTGTTACTTATTGTAAGCCATCGGGACAAAGGTGGAGGGTGTGTCCGGCCTCCGGTGAATAAAAAGTTTAACGCCAAATTCAAAAGCCTGGTCTGCAAACCTCCGCCTTCCACTGCCTACCCACACAAAAAAAAAAAAAAAAAAAACAGCACAAAGAGGACCCGTCTGCCCTTCCTCTGCGTTCACCGCCACCTTTACATCCATCGTGGGGGGGGGGGAGTGATACACCTCGCTGCTTCTGCACACTGCAGTCGTTCGGAAAGCAAAAACCAGCCGTAAACAGGATGCAGTTGTTTCGCCGGCCGTTGATTCATTTTCCTTTCAGCTCACTGCCTCCAGAGCAAAACTGCCCCCCCATTAGCTTCAGCAGCCAGCTGCCACCCTGTTTACTTGGTAACATTCGAGAGTTAAGGGAAAGTGTAAACCTGCCCCCCCCTCACAACACTGAGTACATTAATAATTACTGCGCTGAAGCTCATACAAGTACAAGGCTTTCTAGGTTCTAGGCCGGGCCTAAAATTCGCTCAGTTAGCCTGAAACTGGCTAAAGTGCTAAGTATACGAACAGAGCTCCTTCACATCCTCTTTTGTTTCCATCAAAACTGTTGGGCATCAGCTGTTTTCGTCATCTCCAGCATCATCTGACTACATTACCATGGAATCAGCATGCGTTCAGCGTGTTCGGCCGTGTCCACCACAGACGTTGTTAGAAACGCCACAACGAGCTTCTCAGCCGGACCCAGGGAGGAAGAAATGAAGATCCGACCACCAAACGACGCCTACGGTCCCTCCACAACGCTCTGTCCACAACTGTGGGACAAGATGCTAACACAGGAGCCCACTAATAATCAGGCTCCTACTTCTCACATGAAACCTTCTCACTAGTGCCATTTTTTTTTCTTCATTCACGCTCACACCTTTAATGTTAGCTTAACATCAATGAAGCAAAGATCAAATCCTTTGTTTTCTCTTCCCGCCGAACAGAAATGTTTAAAGCTTTCCTTCTTCTCTTTATGTCTTTATGCCTGATCCACACCTTCCAAACAAGGACTCGTAATAAGGAAACAGGCTTTGGGTGGAGCACACACACACACACACCTTAGAAATCCAAACTTTACTGCGCTGTCTTTGTCGCTTGTCACTTCTTTCTCTTAATCATTTCTATTTATTGCACAATATTCCTAGATTTATTTTCCCGCCGCAGCAAACTTAGGATGCTTTAAATGTCACGTAGAAACACGCGCCCGCCGAACAATGAGCTGCTTAAAGGGCTGGAGCTGGTCCGAACCCCGAAAAATACCCGATGCCCGCCGTCCGGGGGAAAAGAAAAAAAACGCCTCATGTGTGACCTATAAAGGGGCTTAGCGAGGGCAACCGAGCCATGTGCGATAAGGGCAGCTTCACTTCCTGTGATAACGAGGGCCATGGACCACGCCTCTGACTGATCAGCAGCCCCACACACACACACACACACACACACACACACACACACACTGATCCACCTCCAGCCAGTCTATAGCAATCAGGAAGTGACAAAGAGGCGCCCCGTGATCAGGCTCATTTCATTATTGGTTTCTGATGCACAGGAAGCTGACAGAGTCCCACCACGGGGCACGGCCCCCCCCCGCTGCACGCACAGGGGTCACGCCACACGCCGCGCTCCCGCAAATAGCCGAAGGAATGCATCTCCAATGGGAGGATTGACTGATTTTCTGTCTCGCGTCGCGGCAAACTTGATCTCTCTGCGTTCAGAGAGCGGACTAAGGGAGTATATGACGGGCCTTTCCTCTCACGGAGGAGAAAAAAAACAACTGCAGATCTGAAGACATTTTACACATAAGCGAGTTTAATGATGGGAGGTGATTACCTCCCATCCCAGGACATCCAAGGGAATCAAAATCTCATAAAAATCTGATGTCCCAAACTCTTCAAATCCCGGCGTCCTGTTTGCCGTTTGAAATAAAGGGGGAAAAACCGGGCCGAATAAAATGCTCAATCCTTTCCTTATCTGTTGTTTGATCCTGTCTCATTCAAACACAGGAAGGGAGAAAGGGTTGAGGAGAGTTCACTCACAGTTATTGACACGCGGGAGGCTCCCGATGGGAAGCGCCATCGGCTTTCTGTCAATCAGCCGCCGCTATGTGGAGCGCTCACATGTCCGGGCGGCACGTGGGCCGGCCGCCGGTGTGAACGAGTGCGAGCGCTCATGTCGATGGACATGAGGGCGCCGTTAACGGGAAACAAGCCACGCTGCCCGGCCGACCAATCGCAGCGCGGGCGCTGGGATCAATCCTCCACGGGTCGTTACTGGCCGATGCGCGCTCTGCGGTGGGGGCGGGAAAACGTTCCGGGACAAAATTCCCACATGGAACAATGTCATGAAATGGGATGGTTTGTTTGTCTCCATTTTGCATTGGTGCACTATAACCCCCACCAACAAAAAAAAAAGAAAATATTCTTTGTGAAATGCGTGTGATACCCAGTATTGGAACATTTGCTTTTGGGGTGATCAGTGAAGCGATCCCACTGAAGCAGATCCAGCTGGAGAACCTGTGACCTGGCCGGGAAAACCCAACCGGGACCTGATAGATCCATCAGATAGATAGATAGATACACCAGACGCATCTGTGATGGGCACCAGGCGCCGCGTGGGCCCCGGCCCGTTTGATCAGGTGGACGTTGTTTACATAGCCTGTCGGGATATCAACGGTTCATCTTGTAACTGGGCAAACTGTGGCCCAGCTTCAGGGCACCAAACCGACCGAAAAGCATTTGCATACTGAACACTGGGAAGCCTGTTCTCTCCGGGTTTCCCTGGTAGAAATATGCGGCTATATTTACGGCTACACATGACCGCCGACGATCTGTAGATACCGTCTGTTTGACGGATCTGATCTCGGCACGAAGACGTCCGGTTTGCGAAGCGGATCTGAGACTGGACTGCGGGTCGGGTCTGATCTGGAGCCAGCGGAGGCTGAAAACCGAACGGGCCGACCTTTACATGTGTCCCACGGGACCACGTGTCCTGCTACTTCCTGCTTTGCGTGTATGAAGAACGAAAATTGGGATTCGGAGAAATACCAAAAAACAAACAAATTGGCCCTTCATCTGCTTTAGGGCAGATTAGAAGGAATGACCCCCCCCTCAAAGCAAACGCACTGTAGTGTAGACTTAAATCAATTACTCAGGAAGCACAGTGTCACGCTAAAGTGGGAAAACGGCACCAGTTCCCAAAGAAACAGAAGTTCACAGAGTTCACCCGGGGGGGGGGGGGACTGGGCGGCCAGTCCAGAGCAGCGGCGTGAAGGAGAACTGGGCCCGTTAGACTCTCGGTCCAGTAAGTTGATGAGCGGATATAGGTGAAAAAAAACTAAACGAAAACATCAAAAAGAAAAACAGCCAAACAATCTGGGCCCATTGCTTGTGCCCCCCCCCCCCCCCCCGACATAAACAGCTCAGGCCACTATTATGGCCTTAAGGCTCCGGATAGCGAGCAGTGATGAGCCTCTCTGTAAAACACAGGAAACACTGTGGAAAAGCATCTGTTCCACATGATGCGGGCGTGCACGTGGGGGGGGGGGGGGGGG
>CAJRST010039999.1:3570187-3638283 GCA_907169785.1 Menidia menidia
GGGGGGGCTTGCAGGGCGGAAGCGGTGACGTAGGTCTACATTTTGGTGGAGGGTCCACGATGACTGCACACCGTAGTGGCCCCATGATTAATGCAGCCCCCCCCAAAAAAACACAAAACACACACAGTGTCAACGTTTCCCAGGTTTTTAAAATCCCAAATTGTCACGTTTGTTCTCACCCCAGCTTCTTTCTGGGATTTTTTATAAAGGCACTGACAGGTGACGGTCACAATATGAGACTTGTCGTTTGAATTGTGTTGTAATGCATCCCCCAAAAAACAACACACACTCATTATAATCTAATTTTAAACGCACAAAGCAAAGTCCAGTTTCCATGAATCCCACCAGTCTGATAAAGCCAGCAAACAACAGCAAAAAACAAAACAGATTAAAGGTGTTTTGTGGATAATCCTGTTAATTTTTACCAGTATATCTGCGGTAATCCACCCCTCTCTGCTTTCGGATTGAGGTATTTAGCACCCATTGATCTGCTATGAGCGCGGAAGTTAGATGATTAGCCACTTTTGTTTTCACTGAGTGCTGCCAGATTTGTGCTCAGGCCACCAAACAGTTGCCAGCATTGTTTCCAGGTTCATGCCTGGGCAGAGAGGGGGGGGGGGGGCAGGCCGCTCAGAGCGCGCTCCCGCAGCGCCCTCTGCCGGCCGGGGGCGCGCATCACCACGACAGGAGCACGCGGCTTTTCCTTCTCGTTCTTTCCTTTTTGAAGCTTCTAAAACAAAAAAAAAGCTTCTAGAACAAAATTTCCGGTCATTACAATAGACACGAGTATGAAGATTTTTTTAAAAACTGAATAAAAATATTCCAAGTCAGCCGGTGGATTAACACTAAACCAAGACATTGTTTATGTTTATGTTTATGCATTTGGCAAACGCTTTTATCCAAAGCGACTTACAGAGTAGACACAATATTACATTTATCATCACTATGGCAACAAGCTATACAGAGGAGAAACACTGATCAGAGTCAGTGGTGACAGCATTGGTAACAATAATCCTCGTAGATGATTTTTTTCCTAAAGAAACGTGCCCATTCAAATAAGAATGTTGACGTTTGTGCAAAATAATGAATGGAGGCATAAACTCAACACTGCCACCGTGTGGCCGGAATATGAACATTCAGGCTCCTCAAACTGACAGCAGGCTCAGGAAATGAATGATGTTAAACCTTTCACAGGCTCATTCATTGAAATAAAATTGAAGCAGCTTCTATATAGGCTGAAAAAAACTATTTCTATACATCTTTCTTCAAAATAATCCACCAAGTCTCTCTTCATTGTTGATTTGTTTAACCCTTCACTGTTAATTGACATAATTTTTTGTAGCAGTTTAAGAGCAATGTGAGATTTTAAATATGTTTTCCCGGCTGCATTGTGTGGATAATGTTTCCTTGCTTTACACTAAGTGGAGTTTTCTTCTTCAGAGCTCTTTTAATGTCACCATTTAAAGTAGCCAACAGGTCCGTGCGCATAAGTGTCCGTTACCACGACTGGTTTCTGTCACTATGTGTTGTTTTGGTGTCCTTCTCCTGTCCTAATATTTGCTTTATGTTCTGAACGTGCTTCACGAGACAGAAATTTCCCCTCAGTGTTGTCAGGGGTCATTTATTCAAAGCTCCCGAGTGTATATAAACACTAATTGAGTCAACACACACACACACAGTCCCTCTGCCATCCCTCATCAGTGGAATAAACACTCAGGATTTAGTCTCTGTTTACTGTAATCAGACCTCGTCAGCTTTATATTAATATTTCTCAGTTCGCATTGGGTGGCAAACTCTTTATTAAACAACATATACATTAAACTGCTTGGCAAACACACGGGAACCTTCCAGAGAATGGTCCCGAAGAGGTAAACATTCCCCGCCATTCCCAAAGGTGCCACACGGTTAGAGCTTTACTGTGCACACATGTGCCGGGTTTGAGTTACTGTGCTCCCAACCTGGAGCATAAATCTTTTAAAAAATGGATGTGTGATTGAGTCTGGGTCATTTTTCCACCCGTGTGGTCCAAAATGAGACGAGTCTCATGCGTTAAATTGAGTGCTTATAAAGAACACACAAGCTGCTCTCCCGAAGGGTTTCAACTCAGGACTTTTCAGAGTTCAGGTGATGTGAAAATGTTGGAATGTATATCATGAAACAGTATAATTTTCTTGTATCACTTCCTCTTTTATCAACATCCTTTCCTCAGAGGTTGTCCATCCCTCCATTGTTTTCCTCTTGTCTGAAGGTTGGGTTGCGGAGGCAACATGTTCAGCAGGAAAACCCAAACAGCCCTCTCCTCTGCGACACTCCCCAGCTCCTCCTGAGGGATCGCGAGGCCAGAAAATAAATCCGATCCCTCCTCCGTGCTCTGGGCCTGCCTCCTCCCAGCTGCATGTGCCTGAAAAACCTCGAAGGGGAGATGTCGCGCAATGAAAAGATGATGAAATGGGACTTGACTTTTAGGGAAAGTTCATTCAGCTTTACATTACATGACATTACATCATTATTTTTGGGTTTAACAGCTGAAAAAGTCACACTAAAACAGCAATTTCTATAAAACACTCCCTTCCAAAAGCAGATACAACCCTTAAACATTTTTTTACTTTTTCCAGATGAAGTCAAAGAAATAAAAGGGAAAAAAAACACAAAACAAAACAAACATAAATACAAGAAAGTGGTACATATTTTTTAGTTTTAACTGAATATTTAAACATGAAGAATTATCATTATAGACATGGGGACCAGTTTGTTTATTCAGCTTCAGGACTACGCAGGCAAACGGAGGATTACAGAACTGGTACCAACAAATAATCCTGATTCACTGAGAAAGACATCTGCAGTTGAGCTTTTGGATATTTCTGTGTTAATGAAGCCCCTGCACTCAATGAAGTTGGTGTTTAGCTACAAAGACAAAGACCGACTGATTTCCAGCTCTTCACCCTCACACTTCCTGATTGTTTGTCAGCTGATTTACAAAACAATTCATGTAATCCATTTAAACTGAACAAAGTGTTTGATCATGATTTTGAATTCCAGGTTTGAATACTCGCTCTGGGCTGAGTAGCTGAAATAGTACCCAAAATATCAGTTTCCGCCGGTGCATTCACTGTAGGTATAATGGCCGCCATCTCTTCTGGTCCCATCAACCAAGCGTTATCGTTTCCCAACTGTGTGCAACAGGTTGGACGCAGTGGCAGTAGCGCTCCAGTCTCGCTAAAAGTTTAACTTTGAGCACTGACTCATTTTCTGTCTGGTCCTTTTACTCCACTTAAAACTGATTTCACTTCAAACATAAAGATTACACCTAACTCAAAAGATCACGCAGTGGTGTCACACAGAGACTTTTACCTGGATAAAACTGGTAAGACCATAAGTTTGACCTTCTTTTTAAAATTTACTCTGAAATCTTAACAAAATGATATATGCCCAAATAGCTGCTTAAATGTTTATGTAAGGAAGTCACGTTACCAATAATATTAAGTATGAGAATAAATAAGTATGGTATCCTATGGTTTGTTGGCTCCTTGGGTCAAAGTAGGGTCAAAATCTGCATAAAATTACATTTTAGTCATGCATGCCCTTTTTTGAAATACAATTATATCTATAACCCAAAACTCAAACTGATAAGAAATAGCTTTTTAGAAGAATTGAATTTGGCTATGTATATTAAAACTCGGCCTCTTACCCAACGATAAGCTGGGATATGTGAGTGTAAGTGATAGTTAGATATCCAATCTTCCTGCCAGAAGAGGCTCTTCTATGACAGAAATGTCCAATTTTATCAGCTTTAGAAATCGATGAAAAATTTGGACCATGTGTTGGACGTCAGCGCCTCTGTGCTAGATATGAGCGAACCCAAATCCCATTCATATCCCCATTTTGCTTTGCAAACCATCTTTCCTTTGTTTTGTTTGGGCTGACATGGATATCTCCAAAAATCTTCGACAGCATCTTGTTTGGTTTGTGCAATGCTGTCAGCCTCAAGGATGAAATTCAGAGGGAATTGGTAATTACAGCCTGGAGAAAAAGTATGCAAGCAACTGGCAAAATCAGAGTTTGATGAACTGTTGGCACCCTTAATTCAAAGAAATAAACAGTTTGATTAACATGTTTGTTCCTTTCAGTGTGTCAAAAGCTATGGTTTCAACAGTAAATACAAGTTTTACGGGGGCCAATTTGTCTCTAATTCAAACCACACAGCGCCCCCCCCCCCCCACACTCCTGAGTATCAGAAAACATTCATCAGCTCTGACTCCGTGACCCCTCTGCATCCCCAGTGCCCCCCCGGCCAATCAGCATCAAACCAGACAGCGTCTCTCAGTCTGTAACTTTTGTATACGAACATAAAAGCCTTGTTTTCCTTCAAGCGTGCCCCCCCCCCCCCCCCCCCCCCCACCCCCCCCCCCAAAGCCACATTTCCCCTTATAAAACAACACTGGCACAACCCTGGACACTAATGACCCCCCGAACACACATGCACTCCCCGGGCCGCCCTCTTCCTCCCGCCACCCCCTTTACCACAACACTCCATATCCAGGTGATAAATGAGGTCGCCCCAGCGTGTGGTATCAGGTCAAAGGTCGGCCTAACAGTTTTTGTGGGCTTTTGGGGGTAAATTGGAGTCAGTGGGATGTGGCTTACGGGCCGGTCAAAGCGAGGCGTCTCTGTTCCAGCAGAGGGAGACAGACGCTCACGTTCCTGCCCGGATACCCACCTCCGAATCCTCAAGAAGGCAAGAGGGAAAACTATTGTTTTATTGTTTGTGCACTTTTGGAATTACGCATCACAATTGTTCTCGTGAGTTTTGGTGCAAAAGTGGAAGCTTTGCTCACATCTGAGCCTCCAGGGGTCCCCTGGCCAGTGTTCCCAGATGCTCATCAGCACTAAACTGGGATCACACCAGTCTTCCATGTGAGCTGAGTTGTGTTCATGGAAGCTCTCTGTCACTGTTTGAGCATCCTGCTCTGCTGCAAACAAAGTTCATCGATTGCTGATCAGCGGATTCCAAGAAACGTCAGCATTTTTCAGAAAGGGGTCCTCAACAACTTTTCAACTTTTCAAGTATGCCCAAAGAATGATTCCTTCCTATTTATAAACCTTTACCTTTGCACGGTGCTCCTTAAGTTCACCACTTAAGTCCAGCTGACTAATAGATGATAAGAGTGCAGGCCTCTGGTTGGGAACATTTCGAGGGTGACGACAGAGAAATGTGTGTGTCGGTCACTGGTGTCATCTGCTGACTAATGGAGTTTTTCCACCGCGCGCCACGGCTCACTGCCCTCCTTTGCTATTTTTCCTCCGCCTCAGACACCGTCCCCTCATCGTGGGTGGGATCGGCTGTTTGTGACTGCTGCACATTGTTGATCTGTTGTAACGCAACACGACTTTCCCCTGTGTGTGGGGAGTTTTAGCTCAGGGGGCTGTGAATGTCTGCTCTGAGAGCAGGGCTCGTTCTGATCTTCAGTCTGGGTTGATGGTAATAAACACACCTGCATTTAGGGAGATAGGATTTGTGAGCACAGTGGTGCCACCTGGAAGAAAAACGCTTCAATCCGATTCGCTCTAACTTCAGCACACTGTGACACAAATAAACTAATTATAAAGTATACGCAAGCTTGCAAGAAACATTCATTCATTCAACACAACATTCATTTTCTGAATTACTTAAGTGACCTGATCATCGTTGTTAATTAAATTGTTTTATTTTCTGGTTATGGAAACTGTAATAAACATTAAAAACTTTTGCCTAAGGATCCCATCAGAGGTGTGGTTGATGCATAAATTCGATTTCCGACCAAAGAAAAACATCCTTTTTCTCCCTGAGTGTAGTTGTGAGTGTCGTGTGTGCTGTGTGGCATTCATCCAACACAAAAGCGGTTTGTGTGCTGCCCTCCGAGGAGCTGACAGTGCCACGCACTTTCTGTTTTCATGTTTATTTTGACGTGAGCTTGTAGAAGAGCAACAGATTTAATCCCAAAAGGAGAGACTCCGCTCTCAGAAAAGAAAGCACCTAATTAAACCTTAAGGGGTCAAAGACCTGTCTCTGGGGCGGGAGCCTCAAAGGCCCTGCTGTTGTGCCTTTGTGGTTTGTCCATTTGCAACTTGGGAACATAATTGTACCTCTGAAGGGGCCTTGGGGTCCAGTCCAGAAGGTACCTCAGGAGACGTGTGCCCCCGTGGTGCCCCTATTACTGACAGTGCAGGCGGGAAAAATACAGAACCACTAACAGATATGTGTGAAAAACACAGACAAAAGCTGAGCTGTTTGAAGCAGTCCATTTTAACACAGATGATCTATTTATAAAGTCAAATACAAGTCTCCATCTCCTCAAACAAACACCGGAGCATCCTGCACATTCAAACCAGTTGTTGGTTATTGTCATTCAGCCATGCTAACGGGGACTAACATGAATAAACAAGCACTGGGATTGTGGGCCCTGTGGAGCCATTTATTCCAGTTTTTTGTAACAAACCCTGATGTTTAGGTAACATTTTGCACACATCTCCAAACAGCCAATGAAGAAAGGTAGCAGAGCTTTGTTGGAACATCTTTATTAGTGGCTGGAATACACACACATTGCCTGATCTCCAATACTAATGGTTCATTGTCTGTTTGTGGCTTGAAAACGGGCAAATATACAATAAGGTTTAATGTTTATAATGGAATGACTGTTTTCAGCAGTATCAAAGGCCATAAAATGGGACTGTTTAAGGTAAAATTTGCCTCCAGAGGAGCTTGATTTTGGACACATTTCGCACTGGACATTTGCTCCAAATTCCTGTGAAAAGCTGCAGAAAATAATCCACAGATTTACTGATGCTGAGGCTCACTAAAGGTTTAGCCTAAATGTTTAGCTCAGACGCGACCATTTACCATCAAGTCATTGTTTGACCCTGGCCGTTGGAGCCGGTCGGCAAATGCAAAAAATTGCCTTTTTTTTTTTTGGAGTATGTGCTCTTAAGGTCAGCAACGGGGTCATCAGTGTTTAGTCTGTGGGTTTCTCTTGAGTGGCGACTACAACTTTGTGTTTGCTCGGCTGATTTATAGCCATACCTTCTCGACTTTGGGCCATTTGTAGTGCTGTCAAAACAAAAAAAATGTGCAGCGCATCAGTTTTCAGGAAATGCAGGCTGCTCAATAAATGAAAACAGTGCTAAGTGTGGACTTTAAAACCTGCAGTTTTGACAAGAAGTCTCATTTAAAGACAACCTGGAGTTCAGCTCCAAAAACAAAGAGGCAGGATTCACAGTTTTTGCGAAGCACACTTTAATCAGTTGGATCTGAACCGTCGTGGCACCAAAAGTTTTCATTACGTTTGAACCTTTTCTTAGTCTGACCCCCAGATCGGCCCCAGACTCTGCTTCCATCTCCAGGCCCTGGCTCCAGCCCCTGCCTTTTTAGGAAAGCGACATCCAAAAGAACCCACAGAGAGAACAACACTTGTGTGATTTCTTTTCTTTCTTTCTTTCTTTTTCTTTTCTTCTTCTTCTCCTCTTCTTCTTCTAGTATCTGCATATTGAAACATATATAACAATATTCTAGTTGTAAATGTCGCTCTAAAAACACCCTTTGATATCCTCAAAGGATTTTTTTTTGGTGACATTTAATAAGGCCGATTTACAATAAATGCTGTTATTCAAGCCAAGAACTGTTTTATGGATAAGTGTGCCTCTGTCTGTTTTACTTGAATGTATCTTGGTATTTAAAGTCTAATAATGCCATGGTTGTAGCAGTTTGGAGGGCCTGAATAGCATGAAGTCATGCTGAAATATGATAGAAAGTGTGGATGGCTTATCTCACATGCAGGGTGTCGCGTTACAGACGTCAGAACATCGGCGATTATTCCTGACAGATCCGGCATAAACAGCTTATCGTCCACGTCTACAAACCCCACTGCTGATCAACCAACCTGATTTAATCTCCCTCTTGGATTTCCAAACAACCATTGTGCGACGCGCAGACGTGCGTGTGCAGGCAAAGACACAAACGCCCCGCGGATCTCAGCTCGGAGTCCGTCACCAGAGAAGGAGCCGAGGTTTTAAAGGAGGCCGACGTTTGGCATCAACTATCAAAGCAGGCAGCAACAGAAAACAACGCTCTTTTAAAGGGGTGTGTATGTGTGTGTGTGTGTTTCTCTGATGTGTGTTAAAAGGTCTGAGTGTGTGGGGGCCATCTGAACAAGCCCCAACAGCCCCTTTGTTGGTTAGTTACTTCTGCGTTGATGGGACTTCATCGACGTCCAGATTAGAGCACGCCTGTGTGAGCAAGCAGTTCAAACGCCAGATAAGAGGGTCAGAAACACGCTTTAATCCTGCCCGACCCTTTCTTAGAGGGGAATAGTATTCTGCTCACGCCACTGAAGGGGAAGAGTGACTTTCAGAGCAGATCAAGGTTTGGCCTTAATCTGATGCCTCTGTTTGCTTTCCCGGCTTTAATTAGCCATCAGGTGTTCAGCGGACTCAGTTGGTGACTCCATGGAGAAGAAATATTTCATGGGATGAACGTTAGAGGAATAAAGCACCGCTCAACACTTTTAAGAAGAGATAAGCCGGGCTGAAAGGGGGCCAGACTTATGTCAGCCTCAGATAATGAGCTCATAACCAGCCTGCGACACACAAAATATCAGGAAAGGTGATTTTGCACGAGTTCAAAAGTGTGTTTCACCTGAATTTAAGGCAAAGTTCTGCTTCTGCTGTTGCGTTTTCTGTTGTTACCACAGATGCCTTGGCCAGCAGCATTGGTTTGTTTTCATCTTGACAAGTGATCAGTCATTTAGGTCATTTTTCTGTAGTTTTTAAAATGTGCCTTAGCTGGTGCACCATGCAGACTGGAATCTGCATGGTGGAGTTTGGTGGAGTTTGCTCTGCTTCAATAAAGTTATTTTTTTTTCAATTTTCTTAATAATGTGGGTACAAATGGAATAGTTTTTTTTTTTCTTTAGGTCTCAATGCAAGCTACAGCACTTGTCCTGTAGCTTGTTGAAGTTTTTGGGGATAAAGGAAGCTTATCAGTGGTCATTTTTTGTGTTATGTTTAATAATAGTTGTACAAGTAATTTTTTTCTGAGCTAATGGGTTTTTTGGATCCAGTAGATTTTTAAATGATGTATCAACATTTTGAACCTTTTTTGTTTTGTATGACTTCCTTTATTTTAGGCTCATTTGTCCATTGTATCAGACTGATTCAGCCTTTTGTTTCAAATATAGAACAATTCAGTGTTTTAGTGAAAAATGAACCCAACACAATGAAAACAGCCATTTAACCACCTATTTGTGCTAAATTCCTTTTTGATAAGGTTTATTCACCAAAAAGCATTCACAAAACTTCATTTTTAGTGAAAGTAATGGTGAGAAATGGCCGTAAGAAGGTGCTGATGTGCTCTTACATCTGAATGGGAAAGAAATCTATTTAGATGCTCTTTTTCTCTCTTTTTTCAGTTTCAGTCTCAGATTCTCACAGTTTTGCTGTGAAACGGTTCAGATTGGAGGATAAAATACCTTTGCTTTAGCAACCTGCCAGCTCCAGGACGACGTGTGAAAAGCCAGCTTTTAACTGTCTAACCCTTTTCCCCACTGCCACCATAACTGCTCCAAATTCACACTTTTCCTTTCCAAACCGTCCTAATCTGAGGAAGAGCACAACCCAAGAGGCGGAAAACTGCTTGAAGCATCACCGGTGACACCAAAGTTCGGAGACTAATCCCCTTTGTCTTTGTCCCAGGATGATAGGAGCTGTGAGTAAAACATATTAAACGTGATGGATTCATTTCCCACTAGCATCACATCTGCTGAAAGGAGTCGACGGGAGAGTGTACAAATGCTACTCTGGAATTCACTTAATTTAGTGGATGTAAAGAATTTATTTTCCAGACGGTATCTTTTTTTTCTTTTCTCGTGTGATGAAGGAGTCAGGTTTTCATCATAGAAGAAACTTTGTTCCCATTAGGCTTGCATGGTGTATGAATCTGCTGTGTCTCTTCTTTTTTATCGCCTGTTGAGCATCTTTGACGCTTTGAAGTCTGAACCGCTAAGCCAAGAGGGACTATTTCGTAATTCTTTGACACTTTTTTGATCAGACTATTAAAGGATTTACGGGTACATGAAAAATAACGAGAAAAACCCTTGCTTTTGTCTTTTGTATATTAACTTTTCAGCCTTCGTTTTCTGAACTTGTGAGCAAATTTTACATGCACTTTTGTCCCATTTGTGACGATAATACAGAAGGAGTAACAACTGAGTATGTTTTAGGACAAAATGATGGAGGAAACGTCAATAAATGAACAGGAGAGCCTCAATGGGAAAGGATCTGGGCTTCAAGAGATGAAGGAAATGTGCTCAGATCGGGTTGTGAGGTCAGACTTTACCAGTTAGGATTACCAGTTGAATCCGATGACTCCAAATCCTGCGAACATTCATGGGTACAAATTAGTGGTGAACTTGTTAGCCGAGGAGTTTGTCTTCCAGAAACGCTCAGTCAGGACGACACGAGCTGGTGATGAGAAAAACGACAGGCCGCTCCGTCTCAAACGCGGCTACCCCTGAGTGCCCTTACAAACAAGGATTGTTAATTTCTGTGTCTAGATTAAAAACACCTGTTGGTAAACAAGACGATTATTGTGCCCGGCCCAACGGGGAGCGGCGCGTTAATCATACATGCATCCTGCCGTGTTAAAAGGCAACTTGATATCCCCCCACAGAATTCTCACTGATTAACTTGATACTCCTGACTGTTTAAAATTCATCTCACCAGTGAACAAGAAACTGATCTCCTGTGTGTGTGCGTGTGTGTGTGCGTGCGCGTGTGTAAACACAACTGTGTTATTTCCCCGAGATCTTGCAAAGTGTATGCATAAAATACCCCCAGTCCCCGGCGTCAGCACAATTAGATGTTAAATAAAATGCCTTCTCCCAAATGCTTTAGCAACATTTTAATTAGACAAAGCAGCTGAAGTGAGGGCCTGTTTCGGTAAAATAAACACACGCATTTGCCAAGAAAACGCTCCCAGGGGGCAGAGGCACCGGGGTTGCTCGGGGCAGGAAAAAGGCGGGACAGCAACAGTTTGCTCAAGCAACTAAAATATTTTTTCTTTGAAGAGGGAAACATTTTTATACTTCCTTAAGGCACCGGTGCTGCTAAGTAAATGTTCTGTCGTGGTGCAGCTCTCCGTGTGTGTCTGCTTCTGTTGGAATAGAGATTTGGTCTCAGTGTTTCCTGATATGAGAAGTTACACAAAAATGGCAAAAACGTGTCCTATTGGCTGAGATGCGTTGACCTCATGAACTGTAAAAGTTAGATAGTTGTAATAATTGACAAGAGCTTCAGATTAGTTATTTTCTTTCTCAAATATAGGTATTTGGACTTTTTGAACAGTAAACCATGCTTCAGAAATCTATTTCGAAATGTTTTTGACCACTTATTGGCCCAGGATTCAAGAAGCATAGTGTAATTAGATGATTTTAAACATTTTCAAGGCCTACTGTGAACAAAAAAAACATTTTTAGAATGGCAGCATCATGTTTGATGGAAACATGTAACAAATGTACATTGAATTGGATACAAATAATTTAAAGCCTTAATTCCCATCCGCTACAGAAGATATTATCAAGCGGACAGTTTTTTAACAGATTCAGTTGCTCTGCTGAAACGTCCACCTTTGCTGTTGTGACACATAATATACGTCCAGATAATTACTGCTGATAAACACGATTCTGCTGGTTTTCAGATAAATCTAAACCACCTGTGACTTTAAACTCAAATTCGAGTAGAAGAGAGTTGGATACCAGCATATTTTCAGTTTTTTTCCTCAAATCTATCTCGTTTCAGTTACATCAAAGCATCGTTCCCTCACTGGAGTTGCTTTCCCTCTCAGTTTCTACCCACTCCAGCCCTAAAATTTCTCTCTAAAGCACGTCTAACGCTCTGCTGTTTTCCACGTCTTGTCACCTGTTCTCACTCCGTTGCTCCTCAGAGAGCCGCTGTCCACATTTTCCCTCTCCGGTATTCCCATTTCTCTTGGCCTTCGAGTGACAACTGGCTCACTGTCTTGTGTAATCACATTGTCTAGCCATTTTCAAACATTGTCAGTCATTTAGTAGCACTGAGGCTGGCGATGGTACTGTCAACACGTTCGTGTCATGGGCATTCTTGACTGAAGTGTTTTGCGTGCGTACTCACAGCTTGCCAAAATGCTTTGTGTTAAACTATTATAGCCTTCTCTCAGACTAAAATGAGACCATCAGCAAAACTTTTAAAGTAAAACCCCTTCATTCTGAGGTGTCTGTTTTAGATTGGCACCATGCTGCGCACGTCTCAACAAGCTGTTTCTTTTGTGCTTCAAAGCAAGAAAACTCCTTTTTTTTTATCTGTCAAATTTATTTCTCTCAGCTTGCATAGCTGGTTTTGTGCTTCTCCCCCCCCTCCCCCTCCCTCCACACACACACACACACACACACACACACACACACACACCACCACATCAGGACTGTAAGTTCTGATGTGGTTTCGCCCGAGTGTTTACGTCCATTTAAACTCAGTTAAAAACAGATAAATTCACCATTTGCACCCATAACCTGAACATGAACTGATAATAAATGCTGGGAGTTACACAGAGTCCAGCCAAAATATGCGCTGGACGATCTCTGTGACTTGCAAACTTTTCTATAAAACAATTATTTGGGCTCAGCGGACCTGTGAAATGTAAACATGCTCTTTTTTACTATTTCGTTGCCAAAAAATCTGCTGGCTTACTCGATTGAGGACCCAGCTTTTAACTCTTGGCTGAAAACACTCTCTGAACACACTCACGCAGTCCACTGGGAGGCAGTATAAGCTCAGCAGTCAGCCAATGCTTGGCCAGCAGGAACCCCCCCCCACACACACACACACACACTCCCCCCCTGGATGTCCTCAAGTTTAACGCCAGCATCTGAGGGACCCAGTGGAGGACAAAGCCTGCTCTGCCCAGCCGTGCAGCCTATCTGGCAAATGTTTCCCAACACTTCAGAGGGAAACAGCTTCTCGATTCTTACTCAATCAGATCAGTATGTGGCATTAGATGTGGAAAAGAAAAAAAAAGAAAAAAAGAAGGCTTTCTCTGTTTTTGTTTGTTTGTTTCTTTGAAGAGGCCACTTATTAATGCGCTGATGGAAGAGGAGGGAAAGCCGAAACGCTCATCAGGATGTCTGTTAAACTTAACCATAAAGAATCCTGAAATGTTTAGAGTGCACGACATATTTTACCATTTAAACAAAAAAAAATATGTATGTACATGTTTACAATTAGCCGCAAAAAAGTGTCTGGTTTGTGTTTGTTTGGTATATTTGGAGGAATGTCTGGCTCTGGGCTCTTGATGTAGCCAGAGAGGCTTTAAAAAAAACGTTCTCCTTCTCTTTCTGTTTCTCTCTGAGTGTTTCTCGCGGCAGCTATTTACAGTCCAATAATGCTAGCTAGATAAACTCTTTTGATGTGCCGCAATCTCAGATCTTCTCTTTGTCTTTGATGGGAAGGGGGTTTAGGCACGGAAATCAAGACATATTCACGTGAAGGGCATTGATTGATTCTTAGATTATCTCTCCTTGCAGAGTTTACATTTTATTCTCTAAAAGGGTTCGTTTTGAACGCGGTTGTAATCAGCAAAATAGTTTCTGTGGTGGGAATTAGCTGCACAGATGGAAGGAAAATACACGGAGGCGGCACAAAGAGGCTTTATGCCCTTTTGAGACGTTTTCTCAGGACACTTTATGAGTGACCGTCAATTTTTTTGGTCTTTCTTAAATTCAACACAGTCATTTTAAGGGGATTTGGTGATTGGATATGACTTCTTTTTGCAACCTGAGATGTGGCAAAGGCTCCGTTCACGCATACAAACGTATCGATGACTGTGGAGGCCGAGACAATGAGGGAAACATTTCATGTTGCAAGTGAAGGCTCAGCACCCGGTGACATATATTGTTTTTCGATAGTGTGCTGCGGCGGGGGAGCGAGACGGAGATGCGGGCGTGTGATAGTTCGTCAGTCCAAACAGAGTCATAAAGTGCTGCATGGTTAAGCCTGATGAATTAATAACAGGGAGGCAGATGGGTCCCAGGGGCACTGTGGGAGCGAAGCAGCACGGAGAGCAGAGCGAACACGCATTGATATCACAGACAAACACACACACACACACACACTCCTGTCTATGCATGCGTCCGTATAAACAGCCAGATACCTATTTGCATCATCAAAGTGCAGCCAGAGAGACGCACGCATGTATAAAACACAGTCACACGCAGTCGCTCAAGGTTGAAATGCATCAAACGTTTAATTCAAGACTCGTGCCTCTCTTGTCGAGATTTGACCCTCCACTTTGTTTTAATTCGCGCGCAATTAGGACGAGGGCCCTTTCATGCAGCTGTTGCACGTCGAGCGTTATCTGCTAATGGCTCGGCATGCCTAATGAAGACCAGCTGAGGGGGAAACACGGACAAATAAATCTACCTAACACGCAGGTGTATTTTCCGTCCTAATTGTTCTGTGTTTTGCACGGAACTCAGTTTGGAGTACTTAAAGGCTTTGCTGCTGCACCGGCAGCCCTTTATGTTTGGGGTGGGGGGGGGGGGGCTGATGGATGCCCGTAATGATCGGCAGGCGCTTCTTTTTAATTGCCGAGATCAGTTAAAGTGTCTGTTGCCTACAATTTACTGCCGTTCAGATGCCCCTTTTTATCAGGATGAGTTATAAAAGTCGGGCTCCTCGCCGGCGTTTCCTTCGCCGTCTGCTTCAGGAGCTGCTGTTTTCTTTGAGTGACTTCAGCAGAAAAGAGGAGCCGCGATAAAGCATTTCCAATAAGTGTTCCCGCATGCGTACGGCACTACAGCTTAAGCTGATTTTAGTCAGAAATAAGGCAGCTCTGATCAGGTTAAAGTTACAAACCAAGGCTGACGTTTTTATTCCTTTTCATGGGTCTCCGCTGTGCACGCTAAAAATAGAAGATGCTTGATGAAGACTTGAATCTTTTTGCTTCCTGAACCCCCCCCCCCCTCCACTAACTAGCATTTTGAGATATGCCTATAATAAAACGACCCTTTGCAGCTTTATCTTAAAAGATTTCCTGGAGAATAGCTTTGCGAGGAAATAAGCTATATGCTGTGAGGAAATAGGGAGGAACACACAGAGGATTGTGTGCTTGTTGTTGCATTAACGTGGTGGTTGTGTGTGTGAGCTGACGACAAACCAGAACGAGCTGCCCTGGACGTTTAGATGGCAAAGACGGGTCAAGGCTGTCCTGCAATCTTCCGCCCGATCCACAGGGTGTGCATGAGCAGACGGTGGAGAGGTAGAGCCCATGTGTCCGTGTGTATTGATAACCGTTGGAGGTCTTTTAAGCAACCCCGAATCAGCCTCAGGCCTTATGGGTTAAAACGGGTCCTTTGAGACCCCTTGCTTCCATATATCAAAGCAGTGAGTGTGAAGGGGTGTGTATACATCCCCCGGCATTACGTGAGCCTGAATGTAAACGAATTCAAACGAGGATACAAAAAACGAGGAACTGAAATGACTGATGTGAACAGTCCAACACTGTTGATTCTACTCTGCATAGCAGATACCCCTTCCCTGGCTTTCACCACTCAAAACGACCCCGGCAGATTCGTGCAGTGTTCTGGTTTCAGCCCAGTCACCATGAACGGGGGCAACAAATATACAGAACAAATAATGTTCAGTCTATGGTTCATTTTAGGTCAGAAGCTCACATGTTTCATTTTTCAAGTGTCTCAGGAAATCCGGAAATCCACACTTCTCACCGTTTCATCTACGAGTTGCAACCAGTTCTTTGTGGAGTGGCCGGATCCAATCCAGAGGATTGTGGTATGCAGTTTGTCAGCTTCAGCGTGTTTCTTATACTTCCCTGTCATAGGCCCTAAAATGCCCATCGCAGGACAGTCTCTGGCCTCTCCAGAAGGACGCAGAACGAGCTTCAGCAGTGATGGAGATTTGAATGCCCCCTATGCAGCTGTTCAACATGAACCGGATAATGAGTCTGTCTCCAAAGCTACGCAGAGACATTTCCTTTGTGTTTATAGAGGGAAGAGTTGCTAATGTCCTGAAAGTGAACACACCAGAGGGTCAAAGGTTACGAAGACACGATGAAGGCAGAATATATGAAACACCTCGCAGTAATCCAGTCTGTGATTAGAATAAAAAACTTTTTGGACACCTTCAGTGTGCAGACTGATTCTTGGTGATGACTGTTTTATTAACTAGTTGGGGGATTTTAAGGGAAGATGTTTTAACAGTGATGAGCAAAATCATATTTCACTCAACTTATTTATTCTTTATATTGCTCCTGTTTGACTGTAAAAACATTTTAAAACATGTCTTGCAGGGCTTTTGACAGCCGAAGTGAAACAAATTCTTTAATGGATTTTTTTTGTCGCTTAATGGCATCAATTAAAATTTTTAATTGGAATCATAAAGGTGGAAAAGATTCAAATTTACATGGAATATTGATGTGCGTCAAACATCTAGCAGTCAAATGTTAGCACACTGTGTGTATTGTTCCTTTTTTTTGACGAATATTGTCCAGCAGTGTGCCTCTGATCCTCACACAGATGCTTACATGTGTCAGGGAACAGCATAAAAATGATAAATTAGTGTTCGTTAATATGCGAAATGTCTCAGTCTATCTGCTCTGTCACCATTGTCACGATGAGACATGTTTAAGTTCTTTGACTTCTCAGTCCACCCGCTAAATGACGGGAAATGTTCTCACTGGCTATCAAACCAGAAGACTTTTTTGTCTCGTGTTTTTCTCAAACTCTGACACGGCACTGGCGCCCAACTCGGCTGTGGCATGTGAGTGATTTCTCCGATGGGCTCCACACGGCATGGGTGAAGGAATGCACTGGGCCCGACAAATATTTCCCCACAGCGTGAGATAAATATGGATGGGCAAGCGAAATACACGCGGTATGAAGCAGCAAAAGCTGGGAAAATACTTTTTTTTTTGCTTTTTCGCCGCACGTGACAAACTTGTTCCACGCATCCACGGGGGCTCACACTGGTGCACAAACCCTGCGTGGCTGTGGGGGCGCGTTCAGCCAGTCAGCCAGGCCCATGGAGCTCATGCATGTATGCATTTGTGTGTATTGTTTATGCACATGCGTGGGTTTGCATATGCATGTGTGTGTGTGTGTGTGTGTGTGTGTGTGTGTGTGTGTGTGCCGGCTGCCAAATGAGAGGAGCAGGAAGAGGAAGAGGCGAGATGGTTGCAGGGCATGTTTACTTATTCATCACCCACAGGCCTTGGTGGTTTCAGGGGGACATGGCAACACTTGTCCTAGGCCCTTTAGCACTGGTCTGTTTATGGCCTGTTCGGGATCTTCCAAAAACCTTCAGCTCTCAGATGAGCCGGAGATGAACAGATCTTATTTTTCTGTAGATCTTTGGCCTTTAAGTTTTTTTTCCTTTATCACTTTCTTTGAACTCTCGGAAAGGCTTTTCCGTCCGACAGAACTCGGACAGAAACCCCACGTTGTTGTTGTTTTTCATATGGTGCACTGAAGGGGTGAAAAATGTTTATTTCATGGTGTTTTTTATGAAAGTCACAGAGGTGCTGCATGTTGGTGAGCTTAAATGATGCTTAAAAACGTAAATAAAACCCAAACTAGAATAATATCCAGATGCGTGCCGTTTGCCCTTTGCTGCCTCATTTAATACTTATAAATATTTACAAAGTTTCTTGCGTAAAAAATTAAAGAGGCTGTCTCCAAAGCACCTTTGTTTAATGATTGAGCATCTGAAATCGTACAGCCGTGTCCCCTAAACTAATACGAGCCACAGCTATCCTGAAAGCATTATAGAGCACTATGTCCAAGTTTGCAATGAGTTCACAGTAAATGTGAAGAACACAAAGCACAATGATGGCTTTTACCGCAGGTTTTTACTTCTGTAAACAAAGCAGATGTTCTCTTTTTGTGCTAAACTAAAGCATACTGTCAATATGACAAAATTGCTAACTAATACAAGAGAGTTTAGGGACTGAAAGGACGTGTACATGTCCGCCCAATGCCGGGGATGACCGGGATGGGCTCTACCTCCAAGACTCTGGACGACTGTGACTTAAATGTTGTCTCATTATAAACACTTTCTCACAGTACAATTAGCCATCTGATAAACTATGACATTAGTGAAGAAGACATGTTAATTCATGTTTTCAAAAAGGATAAAAAGCTCATTAAGAATCTACCGAACCCCATCTGGTCTGTATGACTAAGAGGTGAGTGTGTGTTTTAGTGTACTGTTATGTTTAAATGGAGTCATTTGTTTTTCCGAAGGCATGTAACTGTGGGTATTACTGCACTTGAGGGTTTAAATGTTCTACTCTAAACGCGTAGTTGTCAAATCAAGGAAAAAAAACTGTCTCTAACTTTACTCAATGACCATTACCACTGCAACCGCCATGAGAGGATCAGTTTCACCTCCACACAAAGCGCTTTAAGTACTTAGTTACAGTTTTCCCGTATCATGTTCTTCTGCTGTAAAAGGTTCATACGAAGCAAACAAACAAGCAGCCTTGTGTTAAATAAAAGGACGATGGATGGACAGAGCTGCCACAGTTGGATATTTAGTAACACTCTTCACTCTGCATCAGAGTGTATCATATTTAATGCATTTCACACTTGAAAAATAAACGTTAAGTAATAAAAGAGTTTCAAAGGTGGGCAAAAGGCATGTCATTGTTTTTGAAGAGGGAACACAGTGTTTTTCCAGATAAATTGCGTATCACAAGAAGTGAAATCAGGTACTCATGAGGACAGAGTGGTGAATAAGACCGGGGACAGGTGAAGCATTGGAAGCCATGACATAACGTGGGCTCACGCTGTGCTCTCCACAGACTCATCTCCCCCATGGTGGGCGCCCATTGATCCCCTCAACAAAGGAGCTGAGCCCGGCGCACAGCTCGCTCCTGACCCTTCCCTCTGCTCAGCCTGAGTGCACGTTCAAACCCAGACCCGATCAATGGCGGTACTCGAGGATCAATTTCTCAAGCTTTGGGGTGTCAGATGTGATATGGCATCACTTTGGCCTGGTGGTGCAAAAGCAGCCCAGACCCACAGATCCTTCAAAGCTTTTGGTTCCTGTCATCAGCCCAACCGTTTCCAATCAAGATTCAGATTGGTGTTGAGAAGACATGAGAGACATTAGTCCACCTGCCTGCACTCTTGTTTTCACTGGCTTGTCAGTTATGTTTGATTTCTTTTCTTTTTTTAAGTGACCATACAAGAGTTGGTGATTTGTTTTTTTTAATTTCGTGGTGGTCTCTGCTGGTTTTGAGAGTTCCTTAAAACTATTCTTCCATTATAGCTGCTAGCACTTGTCGTAAATGTTTGAAAGCTAAAACCAAAAAGTTTGGAAAAGGAAGAGCTGTCTCAAACCCAACAGGCCGGTCCACCTTTCATTTGGTCATCCTGAGTGGAAATCGGTATTTCTGAGTTTTTATGGTCATGTTTGTTTGAAGAAGATGATGCATCGTTTGACTTTTTATAAAGATTCATGTAAAATGTATTTGTTTCCGAGGCACCTTTAATAATTGAATTTGACAAGTTTAATATTTCTATGGCCTTTCATTTTCAATTGAGTTTAGACATTATGTTGGCAGATTATAAATCTAAATGACTTGAATTGGTACTGATGACAAAAAAAAAGAAAAAACTGAGATCCAAAATGCACAGTTTTGGAAGTTCTCACTTATATCAGCTTATATATCATTCTTGCAGTGTTTTCTTTTTAAAATGTTTTTATATATATGATCATTACTGTTAGTTTCCATGGTGGAACATGGCACCACAATCCAGGTTGTTTCCTCTTTGGCTCGTCCTCACAGTTCAAGCTTTCAATCTCAGACCGAAACAGGTCATCTCAAGACAAAGAACAAAGAAGAAAACAGCCGAGAGAGAAACTGCGTGTGGGGAAAAATAGCTACTTAAAAAAAAAGAAATGTAGGGGGTTAGGGAAAAACGACACAAAAGTATAAAAATTTAATTGAAAAATAAAAACGATGTTATCACATAAAAAACATTCTAAATGGGTTGGGTAGGACTGTGTATGGCGGGAAGCCGCACAATGTACCTGAGGCACTGCAAAGTGTTAACATGAAAAACACATCAGAGAGGAAGATGGAGGGGGGGGGTAACCGGCCTGCGGGGTGCGCACACACATGGAAATACAGACATGTGGCCGATATGTCCCACTTTGCAATTAGTGTGCATGATATCACCACATGTACTAAATGATGTGGGTCACACATGATGTGGGTTTTTATAGTTATGGAGAGAAATGAATTCAAATGAGAATTTGCTGCAATCCTCCTGTAATTTTGAATATGAAATTTTGCTAAAAACAGAGTATTTTGCCAAACAGCAAATTATGCTCACTCTCCCTCGATGATTTAATTTGAAGAAAACTATTTTGGATGCAATTTTAAATTTCCTCCCGGATGAAATGAACAAAGCTGAGATTTGGCAGTCCAATAGGAGAAATCAAGGTTGTCGAACAACATTTTAGCTTAAATATGCAACTGTTTGTGAGGTGGAGAAGCTGGTGTGTGTGTATATCTACATGTCTGTGGCCCACACACTCACAGACCTTCCTTTTAGCTTTTGATGACGGAGGAAAAGAGCGTGTTTGCTTTGCAAACTCCGGCTCCACAGTCTTCCGCCACAGAAGAATGACTGAAGAAAAGCGAGGAAGGAGAAGAGCAAAGAAGAGAGGGGGAAATGTGGAGAAACTAGTCAAATATCTCAGGGTGTTTTCCGACTTTGTCTCTTCTCAGTGTGCGTTTGAAACCAGCAAAGTATTAAAGAGCAAAGCGAGCCACAAAGGATGAGCATCCATGGAGAGACAGGAATGCCCTGAAACTATTAGCTGTTTGTTCTCCTCTTTCAAGTCTACCGCACGCATTCATTTGAACAACAAAACAAAACTGATTCACATGCAAACAGGTAAAAAATAGATCAGATCCATTTGTTCGGCACATTTTCTGCCTCGACAGAATATGTGAAGCAACATAGATTGGACTCAGGATGGAGTTTTACGTTTCACTTCAACTTTGAAAAAGTACAACATTTTCTGTTTTGTCTTTACTCAGAGTAAAACACTGTTTTCTTATACTAAGAGTTAGTTGGACAGCGGTCCTATAAGCAGTTTCTTGGCCAGATGTGGGCAGCTACGTCATCATTTCATGACATACGGAGTTGAATAGATTTAAAAGCTCAAATCAGCCATTGGGCACGTTCCTAAAAAAGAAGCAGCAGTTACAAAGATGTTGGACGACTTGTTGACGGCATTAAAGTGGAGGGCTGCAGAAATTTTCCCCTTCACAATGCCCGGCCAAGAACGCTCTCTGGGAGGCAGAAATCATCTGCAGAGAGCCAGCCCGGTTTGAGCGTGAGCTTCTTTGGAAAGACTAAACTACGATTGATGATAGCACGAGAAGAATATGTGTGGAAGGGAAGGAAACGGCAGCAAGCCACAACACATTAACAGCACGAGCAAACATGGCCTCCACTGGGTTTTTGATTTGTGATGTTAGCGCTGATAGAGGTGGAACGCACATAAATGTACTTCCTGCGTCAGTCAGATGCTGCAAAAAAACTGCACAGATTCATGAATGCAGGCTTTTTACCAACATGATCACAATTTCCATATCCTCAAAGGCAAAAGGGAAAGCAACCCCCACCCCACCCCGACCCAAAAAGTCCCATCTAATGGCACTCATCCCTCCTCAGTCTTTTGATTTATCCTCAGACTATTAGAGCTACTCCTTCTACCATGGGACAGCGTGGCTATCATCCAGTCAGTTACTGGATTTAACAGAGTTGGCCAAAAAAGAAAATAAACATCAAGATTCAATAGCAGCATAACTAAATATGATACGGAAAAATAAATAGAATATTTATAAGCGAACATCAATCTAAAAAAGTAGATATTCCAAAATAAGATGTGATTAAATATAAATTAAAAGTCGAGAATACACTTTACATATAACATGTTTTTAAGGTTACAAGTTATGAATAAATTACACAACAGTACTACAGACTCTGTTTTACATCATAAGTGGTTGTAAAAGACCCGACTGGCTGATAAAGTGAACGACTTGTGAACGCATTCCCTCACACGTTGCTGACGGAGCCGTGTGGTCAGGGGGCCTGGACGTAACAAACGTCAGCTTGGACACTGTCCCCCTCTTACCTGCTTTTTTGATAGAGTCCAAGGGACGAGTCCAGCTCTTCAGTCTAACCCCAGCGAGCAGGGCAGTGTTGGTGGTCCGGTCCTGCTTATCTGTAAACTTAACACCCAGGAGTCTCACATAATCCACAAAGATAATGCCCACTTCCTCACAGTGCTAAAACCTGCTCTCTGAAATAGTTTTGATGGGCTTATTCAAGAAGGAAAAAGTATCTTTATTTCCTTAACCTAAATAAACACATAGCTCAGTCATGGAGGAAAAGTAAGGTTCCTACAGGAGAGGTGTTTGAAAAAAATGATGAGGTAAGCTTTTCGAAAAGGTCCATTTTCACACATCCGTTGCTGTTTCATAAACTATTAAGTGACTAAACACAAAACATAACGTAACATAATGTCCCATTTGGAGTTTTATGATTTCATTACCATCCATTTTTAAGTAAAACATGTCAAAGTGCTTTGAACTGCTGAGACCTCTTGTTAAATTTCAGACTGCCGCCGTTTGGTCACTGAGGATTTGTGACCCTTTCACCTCGCATCTAAGCTCATATTACACCTCCTCCCGTTCAATCCACTGCTGTTAGAAGACCAAATAATATCAGAGTCTGATCCATAACCTGCAGCTAAAAGCCGCCTCAGTCCCCTCCACTCAGAGCCTCATAATGGAATGACTGGAGCTGTGGACTGGCTGCTTTTTTGGCCCGAGGCACTAATCAGTTTCCCCAAGTGAGAGGCCGGGCCACGGAGTTCACTGTTTGCAGGGTTAGATAAGAGGAAGCTGAACAGGGACCTCCAGTTTGGCCTAATGTCAGGTTCACCATCAGATAAACAGCCTGATTTGATCTCGGTGCTGCAGGGAGATGACTCCTGCTGCACTCAGAGGAATTCTTACTCTGCCAGTGTGCGATTGTGTGCTCTGCAAACCAATGCGTTTGTCTCTGCGGCTGCGCACTGGATTGCAAAAATGTCTCTTTGTTGCAAGAAACATTTATAGACACTACTGGTATTGGCCACACAGTTTTTAACTGCAGGTCATCAGCAATTACTGGATTTAATAAAAGTATCTGTAGGAAGCATAAAGAGCTAAACATTGAAAGTTCTGCCCTAAATCGTCATTTTAGCAATTTTAATCTAATATGTTTGTGTTTTGGTCCATTGGCTGACATGTTTGGAAGTCTGACCACAGTTTGAATACCAAAACTGGTCCACATGAATCCTTTCATGGAGCCAAGACACTAAATGAATGTAAAAGATCACGTTTCATTAGTTCTGTCAAAATCTATCTAACTCTCCTCTCCTTCAGATTTACACCTGGCCTTTCTCTGATGGGCCAGTAACATATGTTAGAGCTAAGGTTTGAAACGGTAATTAACTTTACTCAGCACCATGTTAGGATTCTCCTTTTTTCATAGTTACATTTAAGAAAAAATAGGTTCATAGCACACTGTTTTTGGTCAATACAAGGAAATAATGATTAACATGACTCATGAAAATGCAGATCAACTTAGAAGAACTTTGAGGACAACGCACTGACCAAAAATATTAATCAAGAAAAAGAAGGGTTTGCAGAAAACCTTTATTACAAACTCAGTTTCTGCTGGTTTAGTTAATTTTTTTAACAGTTTGTGATTGTGTGTACTAAGAATAAACAGTATGTAGACATGGATAGATCGATCATTTCCATGGTAAAAATTACATTCATTACAGATTGAAAGTGCAACATATGGCCACTTTTCCCTGTTCCTGGAACCCTAACAGTGATCCAGATGCTCGGACAGAAAGGAAATGCTTTGTATTGCTCACGTCCTTTTTAGTAAACATTTCTTCTCCCAAAGGTTTGACCTCGGTTTTGTGTATTTGAGCATAAAGTGAGAGTCGTGTAAACAGTTACTCTTCTCTATTGCCCTCATCCATCTATCCCACCATCAGAATTCTTCAATCACTAAAACCCTCAACCTGTTCACATTAGATGAGCTCTGTTTGTGCTCAGATAACTTCCCTCAGGCGGCTTCTCAAAAGGAAAGCTGATGAGAGGGTATATTAAGACAGTTAAACACTTGAGTAGGGCTGGGGGCTTCAGGGAGCCCAAAGAGACAAGAACCTTTATTGGAAATGTAATTTTTGTTTGTCTCCAATTACCTCCCTGCTCATTTGTTTTACAGATGCTGTTATCGAGAGGAGAGACTTTGCTGGATTCTCTCAAGGATTGCTCTGGTGAGATGCTGCAGTTTATTACAAATGGGAAATCTTTCACTGCAGATTGCCCCAGTGATGTGCAGAGGTACGTGACCCATCTCAGACGCGATGGGGTCCACTTTATAGGGTTGAATTTGCTCAAAGTGCACAGAGCTGAATTTATGTGCCGATAGGTGTGCGCTTGTTTGTAGATGTGCGCTTATAAACTGCACATGTGAGTTGTGTTTATAAATGAGCTGCCAACAGAGAGGGAGCGAATGAAATGAATATAAAAGGATTCTGTTTGGACTGGCCACCATAAAATATTTGTGTAGGATTTGTTGCTCCATATGATACGAAATGATGTTATGATTGCTTTCAGAGGTCTGCTTTACATTAACTGTGTTTAAATTCCCATTCCAAGTAAGTATGAAATTTTTCTTTTAGCCGAGACATTTACAAAATTATACGCAGAGCAAATGCATTTCACCCTATCTGGCAAATACAAAACTTTGCTTCTATTGTAAAAAAAAACTAAACACAATTTACTATTGACTGAAGCCATCATTGTTAGGATGTCTGGAAAGTATTTACCATCTGTCAATGAGACATTCATTCACTGACTTAAAGGAAAAAAACATCTAAGGACATTTAATTAAAAAAACAAACTGATATGTTGGTCTTAAAGCCCTTTGGAACATATTGGGCAGTAAAAATGAAGATGTCCTGTTTAGACTGAAAGCAGTACCAGCCGAACCCAGAGAAAATTATTCCACATTTGTGCATTGGGAGACACTAAATAAGAGTGTATATTGTATTCATATAGACCCAAATGGCCAGAAATAAAAAGATTGACAGTTGCCTCCCTCACAGCAACAGGGTTCCAAGTTCAAGTCCCCCCGGGCAACCGGGACCTTTCTGTGTGGAATTTGCATGTTCTCCCTGTGTTTGCATGGTTTCTCCCTGGGGTACTTCAGCCTGCTCCCACCATCCAAAAACCCTAGGTGAATTGGACACTCTAAATTCCCCCTCGGAGTGAATGTGAGTGTGTGTGGTTGTGTGTCTCTTCGTGGGCCTGCGATGGACTGGCGCCCTGTCCAGGGTGGAACCTGCCTCTCAACCCATTGTCCCCCCCCCCCCCTCCCCACTGGGAATAAGTTGTAAGTGGTGTAGTAAGATGGATGGATGGACTCTGAGAAACATAGTTAACAAGATAAAAATGTCTGAAATTGAATAAACTTCATCAACATAAAACAATTTTAAAAAAATGACAATTGTCATGGGAAAACAATAACTTCATTACTCCACCACATAGTCAATGGAAGCCAAAGGTTTATATTAGTTTTTACTTTGTATATGTTAAAAACTGGGAAGACTAAGACCAAAGTTCATTGTAAAACCTCTGAAAGTGTCAAAGGAGCCAAAAGTTTTTATCCTAAGTTTTTCAAACAATTTCTGTATTCACTTCGTGTATAAAAAATGCATAAAAAATGTCCAACATTGTGTGTATGAATCATACATAAAAATGGCAAAATTACTAAAAAAATACAATGATAAATGACATGTAAACATTAAAAAGGTCACCTACATTGTGTGATGCTTTATTATTCATTGTGCTGCCCCCAAGTGGCCAAATGGTCGACTTAAGAAAATGATTATGAAAAAAAAAGAATTCATATTACATTCAATCACTCTTTTATTATCTTAATTAACTGCTAGAAACCACACATCCCAATCCTGACTGTCCAGAAGCAACTGACCTCCGTACATTTAAACTTAAGCTTACTAATAAAATAAGACTGAACATTAGAGATTAGATTTACTTTAAACAAAAAAAAATCAATGCTGTGTTTCTTCCCTCTGTATGTCTTTTCATTATAACAGCGTGACCTTGGTGTGAGATTATTTTGTATAAACATGTTTTTTTCCAGCCAGTAAAGGCTAATCACTATATCACGACAGAAATGTTCTTTAATAAGGTCACTGCCCCCTCACCCCCGCCCCAATAAAAGCAGCACCGCGCCGGCTCACGCTGCGATGGGAGGACGGTGGCCTGGGAGGAGGCTGGCGAGGTGCAGATGGGGCCTGGGGAATAGGTAATTTGATTGGTGCAAAATTAGGAACTCCTCTGCAACGGCGTTATGGGAGAGTTCCTGGTGGGTCATTTTAGCTTCACTTCCTCCATATTTCTCAGCTTGATTAAAAATTGATCGGCAACGGCAATGTGAATATATTATTGGGGCCATTATTCACCCCTGACAGATAATTGGATGGTACACACAACTCTATTTTCTTTCAGGGCTTGTGTGACGGTGGAGTGTGTTTGAGTGTGTGCGAGACACAGAGCAGAGGATGGAAGGAAAGAGAGAACACGGGGTTGAAAGATGGGTTAACCAAAACCTCTTTTTTTCTTCTTTTTCTTAAGCCAATAAATCACCTCCTCGTCTTCATACGTTTCTCCGCTTTCACACCATCGCTCCGTCACACTCCGACCCCGCGGCCGCATGTGATGGAGGCATTATTGAAACATCAGGCAAAGCATATAATCATTTTTCTAGTAATCATTTATAACCTATTCTCATATAAGTTTGGAATGTGGCCGTGGAATACAATGTTAGATAAAACCAACATGGATTTGGATTTGCTTTTTTTTTAGTTTATGCTTATGCTCCATCTCAAATTCACTTATTACCAAAGATTGAATTGTGCTCCAAAAAGCACCGGAGCTGTGGAGAATGTGTCGGAATAAGCCAGCCTGATAGCAGTTAGCTAGCATAGCCTCAGGCCCAGATGGATATTGGAATGAGCAAAATGCAACGTCTGCTCTGCGGCTAATGCTATTTGCTGCTCGCCCAGGGCTTAGCTTGCTGCCATTTTCACGCCTTCTTAATGTCTTAAAGTGCATGAGAAAAGAGATGGGCTGCTCTACATGGTGTGGACCAGCTCTCTATAAATACCGTAGGGCAGTTTGTCAGCACTGAGATGCCTCTTAAATACTTTTTTTGGGGCATTGTTGTCATATCTTATGAAAGAAAAAGTCTGGTGTGAGGCTTGCTGATGACCTCTTTACTTTTCAAATATGAAGGCAAGTGTTTTCTGGTGGTGCCTTTTTGTGTTGTGAAATTACACTTTTATTTGCTCTCATTCTTACTTTTAATACAGCAAGCCGCATCTGTTCTTTAATGTAACATCTCCTAAGTAAACAAGTCAATATATGATCAATATGAATGAAGTTCTGTCTTTGAAACCATTGAAAAATATTTGTCCAGTAAAGATCTGAAAATTTAATTAACTCCTACAGAATGTAATTTAAAGAGCTCATTGATCCTATATATCCATTAAAAAATTTTGGGGAGCAATCTTAATGAGAGATATTGGTCAAATTGAAATGAATCTATAATCAAATGTTTTTTTTTTTCTATTTGTGCAATTTCAGTACAGTTAAGTCACATAAACTGATCTTTATCCAGGCCCTAAAAGTGTTTTGCTTATTACTAAAAAAACTAAACATGAAATTGCAATCAATTTAATCAGGTGCACAAGAGGAAACAGAATTTTTCAGTTATTTCAGATTTGTTGACAATCCCAACCAGTTCCCCTCAAGCTCGAGTTTGTAATGTTCATCTCAGACTCTACAGGCCTCAGTTAGCACAGCAAACCTCAAAGTATATGAGAGCTAAATTAGAAAAAAGGCCAAGTAATGAAACAATGATCACAAACACAGCAGCTTATCTACAACAGAAAGTATGAAAAAGAAAGAATCAGGGGGACTGAAATCCTCTTCAAGAACCTCAAATGAATGCTTTTGAAAATTGCTAAGAACCAACATTGTAAAGAAAAGTAAAGTGGAGGTTTCTATCTCCGGGTACTGCTGCTGAGTGGTTCTATGAGCAGCTGAATTGAGATATTTGCACTTTTTTTTTAGTTAATGAATGACATTTTAAAATGATAACTTTAGATTAATTCATGGTTTAATATCATTTCAGACCTGGTAGCATCTATAGGTGTTTCATCTTCACATCAGTCGGTCTGACTTGGGGACACCCGCTCGGGTCATTGTTGGTAATTACGTCAGTAATGATTCGATAATGATGATGAATTGAGCGCCCTCCACCAGACTTTCGTGTCGCTCTCAGAGTCTCCTGCTGTTTCTGACGCTGTGTTTAGGTGCAACGGCTCTAACACTTTACCCCGTAGTCCCAGCCGGCAGCTGCTGCCGTTCGCTCGGAGTAAATCTTCCTCAGAGGCGGCTGCACAGTCCACGAACAAATCACATTAGTGCCAATGATGTCACTGATCGAAGGGCTTGTCAGGAAACGACATGTTTCTGTAACATTATTTGCAGCCTTGTTGGCTCCCACATGATCCTTCCAGGGCCTTTTAGTTACCCTCAACCCGCCTCTCCTCCTTCCTGTTTCCTACCGCTCTCTTCTTCCTCCGCACGACTGAAACATTTCTCTTTAACTTTCTGCTTGTGACTGAGAAATGTGAAATGGCACTTCTTAGGAATCACTCCCTAGTTTGCTTCCTCTCCCCATCTTTACAACCCTCTTTTTCTCTCCTCGTGTGTGTGTGTGTGTGTGTGTGTGGGGGGGGGGGGGGGTTGTCTACCCTCACAAAGACACTTCTCCTGAGTGGAAATTACTGGCGGAGATTAATAACGACATTAGGCAGTAATGATGCTGCACCGAATGAAATATTTATTAAAGATCCCTCTGCTAGCAATTAGCATGGCATGTAATCGTTCAACACAAGAAATCAAGCTGATGGTGCCGCAGTCCCCCATCCCCTTATCGCCCCCGTCTCAGGCTTCCCCCCCTTGTAGCCTCTCCCCCAGTAAACCCCCCCCCCCCCCTCGCTGCCATCACCGCAAACATTTGCAGCATCTTTCCTTGATGTCTCTCCGTGACAACAGTACCCCGGGGTGGTGGTGGTGGTGTGTGTGTGTGTGTGTGTGTGTGTGTGTTTGGGTGTGGTGAGAGGTGGCAGTGGTCCTGGGCATTCAGATCTTAATTATAGCCGCTCTTAAGCTAGAGAGAAAAACCCACCGGGCCCTTCCGCCGTCAGATATCCGGAACGGTGGCTGACACAAGTTTTGCTCTCCGTTCCAAGTTTGTGCCAAGCTGTCCAGGGCAGATGCAAAGAGAGACTAGGATATTGCACGCCTGTTTTGTACCGTTGACTCCGCTTACTTTTGAAGCCTAAAGGAACAGTCCATCGCAACTTGGGTAGAACTTTTCTCTCCCAGAGCTTTCACTCACACCACTTTTCGAAGAGTTCTGAAAACTAATTATCGTCAACACACCTTCCCCGAGACGGCTCTTGATATTTGGGAGACGATTTGTCACATAATCAGTTATATCGGAATAAAATAATTCCCTCCGCCTCCTCCCAGGGGTGATAAAAAACCTCCCAGTGAATCATCTCAAGGATAAGCTGCCCTTCAGGATGCGCATCCTTGTTTGTGTTCAAACAAGCGTGACCTCATTTTCAAGTTCTCACCTGAGAGGGACAATGGAGGGAAGGAGGCGTGAAGGGGACGCCAAGGAGAGGGAAGAAAAGCGGTGATGTCGCAAAGGGGTGGGGGCTGTGTAGTGAGAGGAAAGTTCAGAGGTCGGATAATCAAAAGTGTCCGTTTATTGGCTACATCATCAAACCTGAAGGAGCTCATCAGTGCAGCCGTTGAGGCGTGCGGCCCCGGCTAATGAGCTCTCAGACCGGTGTTTAGCCATGCTGACCGCGTCCTCAGGAACACGAGAAAAAGACAGACGGAGTGACGGAAAACGGGGAGGGGGAGGGGGTGGGGGGGCACGAATCGGAGAGTGGCTCCATGTTAAAGTAGTTCACTTCAGATAGCCGGACAAAGGCTGGCGGGAGAGGCCGATCAATTTGCAATATTGCGGGCCGCGCGCCTCGCAAACAAAGCCGGCGCGTTAAGCGATGCTCCGTCTGAACTCTGGCAGTCAATAAACATCAGGGGCAGAGGTAGGAAGGAGCTTCGCGTCGTGAGGCTAAGAGAGGGAAGAAAAAAATGAAGAATAGAAGATGAGAAGAGGCACGAGAGAACAAAAGGACCGATGTTCAGAAGATAACACCGATATCTGAGAGTTCTTTGTTTGACAAACTTTGCCGCGGTTCCTCACTCATATTCTTAATTAGATAGTTATCTTTAGCCCTTTGATAGATTAGATAAGCTGTTAATTAATCTTTGAATCTAATTAACTGTCTAGCTATTAATAGGTTACGCCACTTTGTTGTACTTTCGACTGTCAAAGCACTGAAATGAGATGTGCTTCGGAATAATAACAGTTTATACCTGAGGAGTAAAGTGCAATGACGTCTTTGGCAAATGGAAGTCTGAACACCTTTGAATTAGTGGGGAAAACCCATTGCTGCCATTTGTAAATCAACGTTTCAACCGAACTCATTCTGTAACACTTACAAACCACATTTGAGATCATTTTGTTAGTGATTTTGATTATATGCCGTGTTATCATGGAAAGTCTGGTTAGTTTTCTGCATGTGAATGAATTTTATACATAATAGAACAATTAGTTCACAGAAACTAATGATAATAAGATGGACTTAAAAATACCCCATCGTGCTCCAGCAAAATGCGGGTACAGCAGTCTTCATGGACTCTTCCGTTTTCCAGTTTTAATTTACAACGGCGTCTCGAATGAATGCACGTTTATCCGGAAAGAACCAGTTTGTACGTCTTCTTTGTCCTTTGTATTGACTTTGGCTTTGTAACCACAAAATATATTTCATGTTGCCATGCGGAGATGGTGTTTCCTATAACCTTGTAATTTCCCTTTAGGGCAATAAAATCTACCTTGACCTTGATCTAAAGAATGTGAATGATAACCGAGGGAGAAGAAGACAAGGGGGTTCGAAGCAAAGTGGGAAAACTGAAAATAATTTGACTTTTTGGAAGAAAAAAGTCCTCAGTATCAAGAGTAATTCTACAAAAAAAGAAAGGTTAGTTATCAGGTAAACTGAAAAACGTTGTGAAAGCTTTAAACTTGCATAATGTAGCCCTGGAAAATGTTTTTTTTTAGATGGGGAAAACATTTATTTACGAAATATTTTGTAAAAAATAGCCTCTTTAAGCTTGAGCATTAAACAGTTACGACTCGGTGAGCAAACTGTGACCCTACCTTTCTTTTGCTTTGCTGAGGACAAAACAAAATGTATGATAACATTTCATTGAAGACAATTCCGCCACGCATAAGCATCCATCCACCCATTTCCTGTACCTGTGGGCAGAGGCGGGGACACTCTGCACAGGTCAGTCCATCACTGGGCCAAACGGAGACCAACCAGACAGACACAGATGCACACTCACACTCACACACACTCCTCAGCTTCGTCTAGAGTTACAGTGCATAAAACATTCACCCACTTTTACCACCCTCCCTGTGTTTGTGGGTCATATCCAAAGCAGTTCTTTTTTTATTATTTTTTAGGTGGAGATGAATTCAGCATTGAATTCAGTGTCAATCTAAAAAACATTAAAGCTCTATTTGCATTTTAAGGGACAAAATCTCCTTTAACGGCTATGGAAATGTATTATTGATGAATGGTTTGTTTCTTAAAGCCGCCGAGAGAGGGGCAGATAAAGAGCGAGGACACAGGTGAAAAGATTAAAACAGAGCACAATAACAAAGTACCGAAGGGGGGGGTAGAGATGTTGGCTCCACACTGTGCACGTATATAACAATTTAACTGTGACCGATCTAAGATTTGCTCCCAGCCTTTGGAGTAACAGAGGGCTTCTGTCATTTCCCCGTTTCACCTGCGTGGTCTCACATCTCAGTCTGGACCGTTGGACCTTTGTGCGCGCGTAACTGGACCTGGTCCTGAGCCATTGTGTTGGAGTGACAGAAGCCTTTGCCCACTCTTTGATGCCCCCCCAGAGATTTTCAGCATCCTCTGTCAAGGGTTTGGCTGTTCCACAACACAGAGACACACTCACACAGAGCATCTCCCTGCTGGGACCGGGGAGCTTCATTTGCATTATGATGGCAGGCAGATTAAGTACATTCCACTGCACACTAAAAGGACTCAGAACAACACACACACACACAAGACACACAATCACCCCCACACACTTGTCTTTGGGCCAGTAAGGCAGGCTTCGAACAAAATTGGTGCCCAGTGCAGAGTACCAATCCCATTACCCGCCCCGTCCCCTGTTGTCCCCTCCCTCTTAAGAGAACAAAGGACGGCAACATTGACTGGATCTAAAACCTCCCTGACTCAGGGTGGGAGGAGGGAGAGGAGAGCTGAGAGATGGGAGGAGAGGGGGAGAAGAAGAAAAGAAGGGATGGCGTTCGGGTGCGGGGCTAATGTTTGAGGGGGAGAAGTAACTCTGACAGGCAGCTAGAGGGACTAAGCTCATTTAGATAAATTGACATTCCCAGCTGAGATAAAACCAGTGATGATTTGTACTGTATCTTCGGGGGATAAAAACCATTCTATTGGATTTCATAAGGCCCAGACGTTGTGGGATTTCACAGGCCCCGGCACAGAGAGATTGTGTAGGTCTCAGCATGGCGGGACTGGTGAGGGGATGAGGGGTGACTCCTGCTAGGAGAGGGGAGACCATTCCCATGCTCGCCTGGAAATGTCAAACACTGCAGACACGGAGGGACTGTGAGAGGTGATGCCAGGCTCTCTGTTTATTTCGCCGGGTTTGTGCTGTTCCTTTTCTTCCGGGAAAGAAAACTCACACTGTGTAATCTGCTGTCTAAGTGGTGTTAAGAGCTTAACATTTAGCCATGGATATATATCCCCAGCAAAATGTTTATCAGTTCCACCCTGCAGTGAAAAGGTCAAACTCCGGTGCTCCGGGGCCGCCGTCCTACAGGTTTTTTGGGAGATTTTCTCTGTTTCAACACATCTGATTCACATCCATGTGCCATTAGCAGGCATGTGCGGAGTTAAGCAGTGTTTATGAGAGATCCAGTTTAATCAGAGTCAGGTGTGTAAAAGCAGGAGGAAGGACCTGGCGTCGGCCCTGGAGGACATAGATAGTCCTACAACTGAATGGACGGAGAAAATCTGCTTTATATTGCTGTTGTGATGCCACACCTTCACACCATTTGTGTGTGGTGTATCATGGTTTCCTGTTGGTAAAGTTCACCCGGTTTGCTGGACTTTCTTTGGTTTTCAAACTTTGTGCCAAAGACACAAACTCAAAAATGGGTTGTTTTTGGTTGTAAAGCCTAAAGAAATGTGACAAAAATACTGACCATCAGCAAAATCTGCATTGTTTACATTCTTTTTAAAATCTTCGTCATACAGTTTCATTATGTCTCTCCCCCTGGAGACGGATTGGACATCCTGCTGGTTACTCGTGGCCTTTGTGGTGAGTTTAGGTGCTTTTGTTTTCCTAAATGCTCCCCATGTCAGAAGGCACAGCGGGGGCTGGTTTCTTGATAAAACTTGGAATGTTGGATTTTCAAAAAAAGGAGAATTAGATGAGAATTTGTGTAAAGTTGAAGTTTGATTTCCAGGTGTATCATGACACGAACAACGAGGATTTCAGATGACGTTTGTCCTTGAACTGAATCTCAACAGAAAGTGGGTCATTCAGCATTCAAAAGCACTCAGGTAGTTCTCCTGGAAAATGATGAACAACGCAGGTAATATTTTATGTGGCCAAGTCAAGCGCCTGACGTTAATCCAAAAACAAAAAAATACAGAGAAGGGCTTGAAGCTGTTGAAGTGTCTGCCCAGCAGTTCACATGTTTTTCTCACTACCTCAAAGGGTTTTTGGATTTGATGTTTCTGGTCAGTTTTAGAGAAAAACATCAAGAGTTTACAAAATATCAAGCTACACTTTCCAATTCCTATCAAAAGGAATAAAAAGAAAATAAATTGAAATCACATTTATACTACTTTCCCCCCTCCTCATTCAAAGTCTTGATACATTAGTGTGAAATGCTCCTCAGGGTCTATTTGGTTTTGATAGCAGCTGGGATTTACTCATAAATAATAGAGTCAGCGTGATACTTCTCTACATTAAAAACTTCTACATTTACATTAGATCTTCCATCCTCAGGTAAAGAGCCCCAGGTCTGAAAAATTAAAGACTCAGTAAAACCTGACAAATTAAAAAGTAATTAATGTCTCCACCTTGAGTGTGCTGTACCATTACTCCATCGTCCCTGAAAACACGGGTGCACTGTGGAGTGGTTTCTTCAAAATCCAGCATTTATGTAGAACCCTCAAAACCAGCAGACTGTGCCTTGTTTGAGGGGGAAAAAAGAGAAAAAAACTACTCTATTGCATTAGTGCAATTAGAGCATCCTGGCCTAAATAATAAACTTAAAACCTCACAGTCTGTGCTCAATATTTAATCTTTTATTCAGGTACTGGGAGTGCTTCTATAGTGAACACTTTCTCCACAGCTTGGCTCTGTAATGCAGGTATTTTTCTTGGGAGGCTTTTAAGGAGCAGTTGGGTAAAAGCCGCCGGAGAGGCCCTTCCCTGCCCATTTCAGGAGCTGAATAATGAATCTTTTACCTGCATCCTGTGCAAATGTTTCTTAAGCATATCCAGCTGGCTAAATTGGAGAGTCGGTTGATATTTGAGAGCCGTTGTCTCGGAGCAGAACAGGGGGCTGTGAGCAAAGTGGCAGCCATTTGTTGTTATCAGAAAGCTTTGAATGCTTGGTTTCCAAAAAGCACCAGCCTGCATATTTTTCTGCAGTTTTCCCATTCATCAAATCACACATTTCAATCAGCACTGTTCAAAATTCATGGGGAGAAATGACTAAACGGATTGTTGTCATTGTGCTGCTGATAGACAGCAAAGAAAAATACAAAAAACAACTTTTTATGGTATCATATTTGCTCTTATTTAATTATTTTTTTGTGTGTCCTTTCTTTAATGCTCCCAGTCTGACTCCACATCTGTTGTAGTTTGATGTCTTTGGCCAGGACTGCCTCCTCTAAACTTCCCTGTGAAAGATGGGGAGTCTTTCCTCACCTGTCTGAGATGGCAGGTGGTGCAGAAACCCCCGATCACAGCACAGAGCTCTAATTGGGCCTCAATATCTTCTACCGCCTAGAGCACCTCACAGCGATGTTCTGAAATGGTTACAGGCTTGATTTTGTTAAGGTGGGTCACAGATTTGCTTTGAAATGTTCTCTTTTTAAATATTTCCTTCATTGCTGAAAGAAAACAGAGAAAAAACTGTTAAACAAGATTGATTAAAAGACCTAATTTAATGCTTAACAAAGGAAGAAATTGACCCACCACCCAAAAGATGAAGGGGAATATGCGCAACATGTCTTCTGGTGACCAAACTAATACCAAGCTGAGGTTAGCTGTAATTAGCACCAGTGGGTGCCTTGTTAAATTGAATTTAACGACAACACAGCACTCTTACTGAGTGTGAACTAATCCCGGACTCTGGAGCATTATGGTTAATGGGCTTGAAAGAAAATGATGGCCTTTCAGAAGCAAAACCAATTAACACCGAGTAGAGATGTCTAGTGCTGAGCTTTCCAAATCTCATAAGAACTTCTGCCCTCGTATTATATAACGGGATTTCTCTTCATTTTGAATAATGGAAGAGGTAAAGGAGCATGACATAATGCAGCTATCATAACTGTGGGTCCAGAAAAGAGAAAAGTGGAACACGTCTCGCAGCATGGCTACAGTGGAGGGACGGTGGTAATGTTCCACTTTTCACTGTAGTACTTATCCAGAAGATGACTTTTGGAGAATAGTCTTTCATTCGATTCAAAAACCCATTAAGTCATTCCCTACAGTAGGAGGGAGTCAGGCGTGGCTGATGCAAGCAGTGGCAGTTACTTTAAAACCTCACAGTACATCAGCAATTAAGGGAGAGACGTCCTCGTTTGTGAAACGGCAAAGTGGTTAAGAAATAAATTGAGCATGGTTGTGCTTTTGGTACATCTTAATCTTAAAGCTTTAATCTTTAAAGTGTCGGACAGTTCTATGAGCCAGGATTTCCAACCAGTGTCTGACTCTGAAGGACATTTTTTTTACTCGAACCTCAGAGGCTTGTTTGAAGTCCACCCCACCCTCTCTGTAAAGGAAAACACTCCTGAATATGAACATTATTCAGCCAAACCTTTTTGTCTAATCTGTCAACCGGTCAAGTTTCAATTCCCTGTCTTTCCATAGAGTCTTTTTCCCACCTGCTGTGCAGTGAAATATGCTGTCCACGCTCCCCCGTGGAGAGTCTTAGTTCATGACGATGATCTAAATGCTGTTTCGGAGGTGTTTTCCCCCCAACGAGAGGGAAAAGTCTGGGATAATATGACAATACACATAGGTTTGGGTAGTCATTATAGTAATTGTGATGGAAAAATGGAACGTGGAAACAAAAGTTTCAGCACCAAAGAGCTGTTCTTACCTTGTCAGTGTTCTTCTGGGACCTTGACGAAATGGGCCGGTGTTTGTAACGGCAGGGTAGGAGGCTGAAGTCCGGCAAGACTCGGTGGATTTCTGCGGCATGGAGGCTCTTCCCAGTCATATATCAACGTAATTAAAGGCTGGTTTAATGACGCAGGGCCTCGGCAGCATGATTTCTGTCTGATCGCCACACTGCTTCATTAAGAGCACTCAAGCTAATGAGCTGTGGCTGTAATAAAGTCCTCTCCCTGGTTTGCCGCAGTGATGAAGGAGCTACCAGAGGAGCGCTGAGCCAAGGCCCCAGATAAAATTAGTGCTGGACAGGCTTCAGCTAAACTTTGCGAGAGCTGGTGGCCTGATGAAAGACTTTCTTACAAGTTACTTTTTGGAGGGAACCCTGCAGGTTTAGCCTTGAGTTTTTCAGCATAAGAATGGTGGCGTAAAAACTCCTGAGAATAAAGGATCTCTGGTCTGTTTCGGATCTATGCTATGTGAACTTTGTGGGTAAGGTATCTGAGCACTCTTTGCATTGACCTACTTATGAACAGTGCTGGTAGGATCATTTGGTGTTTTTGCATGTTGCTGTCAAAAGTAACCAGGGCCACAGAGGCATCTTGTGTACAAGAAAATCGGGGGTTAATCATTAATGTGTCATGAATTTTTTAAAAACTACCATAGCCTGATTTCTTGGAGTAATTAAAATGGAACAAAGCCCTTTATCTTCGGTGGCTGTCTTGTTTGTTGCTCATGTAATATTGGATTTGAAGTGCATCCTAACGAATACACCCAAAAACTAAGGTCAAACAGATGTTGGACACCTAATTCATGAATAAAATCCAATGGGTAGTTTTTCTACCCAGAAAAATTTGAAGGAAATAGCCAGAATTTCACTAGAAAAAAATTATCTGTTATCAAAATCTGTTAGACTCCCAGATGAAGGCTGGGAAGACAAAACACGCTGGTGTTTTAGAAGTCACGAACTATGTCAGGAACATTTTTCAGCCCCAATTAATCTTTTATAAAAACAACTCTTTGCATTTTAAACTTGCATTCAGAGGTAGATATTTGCTCAGATCTATCAATCATAGTAGGTTTTGAACATTTGATCTGTTATATCATGAGCGCAAGAACAATACAGCTTTAAAATCATCCACATAAATCATCCAAAACTTTTCTTATGTCATTATAATCAGAGATATATTTTTCCCGTCGAGATACATGATGAAACGTTTTCAGTGAGGGATTATTAATAATGTACAGTCATGAGATCTGAGCTGTGGTCTCAGACTGGAATACACTGTAGTTATTTTATGAAGCACGTTCTGAGCCATTTTGGGGTTTTATTGTTTGCATGTGTGTGCATGTCAGTTAAAGCAGATGCACAGACGATTTTCTTTATTTTTTTCTTAATGCAGTTTTTCATTTTTCTCTTGTGACCACTAAAACAGAGGGCTTCTCAACTTTCACATTTGGAGAGAAGTTTGCTCTTGCAGTCTTTGAGTAAATAGTTAAGCTCCCATGTGAGCATCATAAGGCATTTATCTTCATTCAGCGCTGTGTGTTTTCATCTTTAACGACTACACACAGCATTTCCAATTGGTTGCAGCGGCTTCCGATTTCCCCGGCTTTCTACAAGTTCATCCAAACGGTTGGCTATGATTAGTCACACAATATGACATTAACCTGTAAATTAAAATTCCTCCATGCAATTTGATGGGTGATTTAATTCCAGCATCGGGCCAACCCTCCATCCCCGAATCCTCCCTCCCTCTGCCCGTCTCTCCCTGTCCTCATCCCCCAGACATCATCCCCCACACTCTCTTGTCTCTCTGTATTTCTCCATTTGCCTTGGGCTAATCCCATTATGAATTCTTTATATAGCCTTTTCCCTTAATGATCAGCGGGGCCTGCTCCAATCCTGATTACTATTGTACACTTAGCACTACATAAAGCAGGGGATTAATATGCCCCGCTAGGATCGTTGCTATGGATCCACTCATTGCCTTCCGAGAGATGTTGCTGCTGCTTCAATTGGCCATAAATCGCTCTCCCCAGTGGCTTCCCACGTACCAGACAGGGCATGGAAGAATAGGGGGTGAATCTCTCTCTCATGTGGTCTTGCTCCCTCTCCTTGGACCCAGACGAAAGCGATCTGCTCTATAATTCATGACCCAGCATTTTCTTTCTTCTCCTCTCAAATGTTTTCTCTCTTTCCCAAAGACGCTGTAGTAACGCTGCCTCTCGGTAGCCCGCGTCCGGTGGAGGCTTTGCTGCAACAGTTGGTGGGCATCACACCTAAAATATGCAAAAGTAGAGACATTGTAAGGCTGTGTTCAATATGTTTAATTTAAAAGACAAAATGTAGATTTTAGTCATTTTGAGAAGACATTAATAAAAATATGGACTAACCCTAACGTTTATTTCAGCCTTCAGAAATGTGATATTTTTATTAATGGTCTTTTGACTCGCTCTCCTGACAGTTTCACTTTCATGCTGGTAGTTACAGTGTTTTAAGAATCTGTTTCTTTACCCCTCTCGGGTAGAGATTGAGTCATGTCAGACTCTTTGTAGGAGAGGAAACAGCCCCAAAACTGGAAGGAGGCAAAATACAAACGGGGAAAATCTGAAAAGCCTCCTTGAGCCTTTCTGATGTTCTGTTGGATGTTTTTAGCGGTTGAGGAAGGTTCTTTTTCATATGGTGCTAACACATCCCTCCTCTTTCTTCTGTGGTTTCGAGCGAGCTCCGAAACAGTGTAGTTTGAGGCGAGGCGAGGTGAGCTCAGGAGACACCTGCTGAGAAACACCTCTTTATGCTGCTCCTTTCTTTGTAGTTACAGTCTAACCCACAAGTGTCTTCATCTCAGATCCACAGCGTCCTGTTGTTCTCGTCGTTCTTGTACTTCCCTGTGAATCGCAGCGGTAACAATCTTTAAAGAGCCCATTCCTGTGCAATGTTCTTTTTAATTGTTTCATGAGAAAGGCTTACAACCGAATAATAAACTACTAAATAAAACAATGATACTAATATGACTGGGCTTTGCCCGTTCTCTCTCTTCCTTTTCAAAGTGTTCACAAAAAAACAGTCTAGAAAGGTTAAGATTTATGAGGAGGAAAGGCCCCAGACGGAGCATGGAGAATGACAGGGAATACCAGACTGTCACTCTCCACCTAGGAGGTGACTTGTGGATAAAACAGGCAAACAATGATAAACTGTGTATTTTTGGCCTGGTGACTGGTCTTGACCAGGGTTATGTAACCTTATCTCCGTTAGATCCGGATGTGTTAACCAGGAGAGGCTCAGTTATGTCTGATATGCCTGTTAATGTAGATTTTTAACCGTCCAGCCTTGGCTGGGTCAAGACAGCAGCTCTTTTTTCTTCTTGTGTCGCATAAGAAAACTCTTTGAGGCACTTTGTCACTGGCTTTGAAGACCCTGTGGTTACTTCCTTGATTAATTTACGCTCTTTAAATGTTCTGCTGACAATGCAAAGTTGATCTGTTTTATGTTTTGTTAATAAAAAAAGTTTACATATTTGACAACACACTCAGGCAAACCATTATATTTTGAGACCCCCAGAGCACAGCATAATTCAAAGAGTGACATTAAATTTTAATCAGACCAGATCATGTTTTTTTTTTGTCCTTTAATGAATGAATGAAGCACTGCAGTTATTAGTGGCTCCACAGCAGACAGGAAGTGGTCAGGCTGGATCGTGGTTACAGAAGCACTTTTGTTAAGGTAATGGAAAGATTGTGTATTCGGTTAAATATTGCATGCAAGATAAAGTGTGGCATCTATAAATGGTGGTTGTAAATTTGTTACAGTTACAATGAATTATGCTGGTGTAACAGCCCAAAATGCATTCTTCTTGTATCCTTTGCCACAAAACTTTGAGTATTTTTAGTTAAAACCTAATATATGAGTGTGCTTCATGTAATCTTTTTTGTGGCTGTGGAATGCTTCTTATGTCCACATAGTCATATTTTCCCTCTTTTTGTGGTGAGATTGGCTTTCTTCGTGCCGTGGAATCACTCAAGGTACATTAGCTTTTGAGCAGTAGCCAAATCAGCAGCTGTGTTTCACCGTCTGCCTGCCTGGCTCTGACACACCAGGTCACATGTTTGGACAAGATGGATGCCCCAGATACTGAGAATGAGCATGAGTATTATTGCGAGCTTATGAAAATATTAAGTCACGGCAAAGATTTCGTGACAGTTTCAGCTCTGTGTGCTCAATGCTTTTGCCATTTTGGCCTGCACCTCCCTCAGTTTGCTCCACACGGCTAACGCTGGGATTTTTTCTTGACTTTTGTAGCTGACTTTGAAGATATCATTTGGTTAAGGCTGTTATGCAAAGAGTATTGGCTGAACTGTTATGCTACACATTGAGCGTAGCGCTCAGAAAAAAAAGCGCACCCCCCTGCTAACATCTGTTTCTGGGATATATCAATAAAGGCCGAAAGCCTTAACTTTCACATTTGGAAAAAGATGCTTCTGCAAAACACAAAAGCCATAAGAGTATAATGCTTCCTTTTTAATGTATTCACTCCGCACTTAATCTTTGCAACCCTGCACCAAGTCTGTCACTCCCAACCCAACAAGAACACAATGAACAATCCTCTATGTTTGAAGTACTTCACAGTTAGAGTACAGTATGCATCACATGCTCCCACATACAGGATCACCCTGGCCAGGCCCACCACCTGTCCTGGCCCTCGCTGCCTTTCCCCCAGCCAAAGAGGCTCATGCCTGGGCACTCTGGGCAGCAGCCCAGCCTTTCACATCCAGGTCCAGGGCCAAGAGACACGGGCCAACAGCTGGCGGTGTGCAGAAGGAGCCTGGAGGCTTCCACAGCAGATGAATCACCACAGATTAATATTTAACTCCAGACTCCTGCTTCCCTCTAGCATCTCTGCTTCCTTTCCCCCTCCCCGCTCCACCTTCCCTCTCCCTTTTTCCATCAGTCCAACTCAAAGTCCTGCAGGTATGTTGGCGTATTGGCAAATGCTCAATAGACCCATGCTGTAAATATGTTATGGGGATGCAGTTTTTATGGTGTACAGTAAAAGCTTTTTTGTTCATTTATTTTCTCGACTAAAATGTTGTGAAAATTCAAACTTATTCTAGAGTTGATGTTTTTAGAATACAAATATTGGGCCACATTTTAAAGCTTACACACCATTATAATTCAGTCATTTCTTGTGGAGGTAATGTGGACTTTGTTGACATCTTTATTTGATGTTTGCTGATGAAGATGTTTTCATGTCCACAGCTGTGGGCGGTAAAAGTTTTGTGCACATTTTGAAGCAGCAGTTTTGCTTGCTGCATCGCGGTGTGGGAATGGGTGAGTGCTCTGATATTAAGCAGGCATAGGTCTTTTAGCAGGTACTATGGGCAGGTCATAAAAAAGAAGACTTCAGTGCTGGAGCGGTAAGCCCAGTAGCAACAGCCAGAGCCAGGCCTGTAATAGCATTCTCAGATGGGATCCGTTATGATGGCTGCATGCCTGCCTCACTCCTTCATCTCTGATTTTGTGATTAAAGCCCCAGACTGCTTTTCTTCCAGTTTCTTACACCAGACTGTCTCTCTGCTCCTGTCTCCTCCTCTCTCCATCACAACCCTCTTTCACCCCTTTTTCTCTCTAGCCCACGTCTCGCTTACCTCCCTGTCCTTCTTTATTTCTGTCCCGATGTCTTTTCATCCTCTGTCTTTACCCATTCCCCTTTCTATTTATGTGCATATATGTTTGTAAAGATATATTGCTCCCCTGTGGACGTAGCTCATTCACATGCATGTTCCGCGAGCCTCAGCCATTCGAGTGTACATAAAACCCGCTCTTTATGGCCAGACATAAAAGTGAAAGGAGGGGAAAGAGAAAAGAGATAGATTTTCTTCTGTTGCTTAAAGAAGGGATGCTCTGATCGAACTTGTAAAGGATTAACCTTTGAAGCACCCCCTTTCCCTTTGGCTTTTTGTTCCTTTTTCACTCTTGTAACTTCAGACACAATGGCAATTTTGTAGCGACTAAAAAGGGCAATCTACTGTTATCTGGGTCATGTTGTGACGGTGAATGAAATATAATTTTTTTTCATCTCACTCTGTCTCGCTCTTGGCCTCCCTCTTGTTCCTTTATGACTGGGTTCAAGGGGAGCACACAGTTGCTTTGCTGAATACGTAACCAACCAACGAGCCAGTGGAATTGTGGGAATTCATGGGAATCGCCATAGGGACGGGGGATCCTGTAGGATGACTTCCTGTCTGTCTGATTCAGGGACACTCAGGGGTGCTGGAGCTTCCCTCCATGCTTTCCCTGACTAGGCCTCAGCGGAAAATTTGTGTCTTTGTATGGGATGGGTTTGAATACCCCCAGAGGGGCCAGCAAACTTCGGAGTCCCCATTGTCTTTGATCCCAACCAGGGAACACATATGAATATGCATATTCATAGGCGAGAGTAGAGTTTCATGGCCCCTGAAACCCCCTCCCCGCCACTATTCATTCATCTTTTTATAATGCCCTTCTTATTTTCATTTCCAGCTGCGGTGTTCAGCACATGAAAGGTTACTGTGTCACACCCCTAAAGGTTTTGCAATGGTAGAAACAGAAAAAAAAAAAATCTAATTACATCCTTTTGCGTGTGCGATTCTGTGATTAGTATTGGATGATTATTTCTGGGGATTGAACATGTGTGGGTTGACACCGTGAGGTGAGTCTCAGTGGGCTTTGAAGAGAAAAAAAGTACTTAACTGCTCAGTTGTTCACGAGGTCAACATGATATTATTTCATCTGCACTCATTTCTGTAGTTAAAACAAATACTACATCGCACACTTTCTGATATAAGGCGCTCTCTGCCTCTTGTCATTGTTCACATAAAAGATGACGACGAAAACCCAAATAGATCCAGATTTCTCTCACTGAGTAGGAGATGTGCTGTTCGAAAAGGGAGAAAAAAAAGGCATTTGAATACATCTGACATGGTTTGGTGAAGCACCAGAGATTGGAGCAACCTTTTTCTTCTCTGTGAAAATAAGTGGTTCTATTGCTAATCATAGTTAGAGGGGTTGCTGGGTAGACCCTCGTAGCTTCAGGCGATACGGTTACACGTTAGGATGAGATCTGTCCATCTTTCAATGTGTAGAAAACTTCTCTGGCTAGAAGTAATTTGATCTTTTCCACCTCACATGGCATGAAGGGCGGATTTGATGGAGGAACATTTAGCTGAACTTAATCTTAACACACTTAAACTCTTGAAGAGGATTTTGGGTGTTTTATGGATTCTGAACCAGAGCATGAACATGAATCTACTACACTTAGCTCCCGTGCATTCATTTGCTTACATGTTGGGGGATCACATGTCAGCAGATAAAGAAATCACAGCAAGACTTACTGCAACTTTTTTTAAATGATCATTAGCTTGTTTTCTGACAAGATGCTCTTACATTTTACGAGAATAATTTCCATTGCTAAAAACGATTGAGCAACAGAAATCCAGATTTAACAGCTTTGTGTAAGGAAAATAAAACTATTTCCTGGGAGTTTCATGCAAAAAAAAGATCTGCAATTTCTAAAATGCTTCCAGTGGATATTAGAGCCTTAATAAAGATGCGAGTCTTGGGGGGCGTTTATTGGATAACTTAGGCCACAGGCTGACTGGAGGAAACCTGTATTAAGTGGGAATATTTGCAGCTCTAATCTTATCCAAAATCAGATGAAATTATTTCTGTATGTTTCTGTGACACGAGCCAAAATTCCCCTGTCCTAAGTGTTCACACATGACATGGGTCAGGTTGAGAGGCTGTGTCCGATCACCACAGAACGACAACAACCTGCCGTTGTGGGCGGGGTCCTACATTAGCTTGTGACACTGGAAGTTGGGAAGTGATCATTACCAAGGCCCGGAGTCAAGGCCATCAGCTCCACTCTCCCCTCCACTGAATTATGGGTCGTCTGTCAGAGGGGCCCAGTGTCCGAGACCTGTCATTGTGAAAGATGAAGGGGTCCTTGCACTCTCCAATGAGCCGTCCACCGAGATGCCGGCGACCAACGACCCATGAGCAGGGACACACCTTTCATCAGCGAGAGCGATGAGAGCGATGGGACTCCGTGTGTGTGTACGTGAGAAGGTAGTGTGTGTATTTGTTCTGACCCCCTTAATACCCCCCCCCCACCTCCCTTTGCAAACCATGTTTTTCCTTTTTCCTTGACAGAGAAAGGCCTTGGGATAGCTCAGAAAATGTTCTTGGTCCCAGCTGACAAAAATGTAATCAGGCACCTCCATCTAGTTTAAGAGTGCAGTATCAGTGATTCACAGAGCCCGAGTGCTCATTAAATTGTCTTTATACAACAGGAACTTGGGCATAAGAGAGATGTCGATAATTAACTGCACTTTTGTGGGTCTCACTTCGCTGTATGCACAAATGATGCCCAATCTAATTACGTCGAGCCTCCAGATGATTTCACATTTTATTATTTACACAGTATCAGTCAAAAGTTTGGGCACAGCCACCAATTCAAAAAGTTTGCAAAAGTCTGCCCTAACTTTTGACTGGTTCCATTTATCAGACAGTGGACATGTTGTGGCAATCAGTGGAGGTGAATCACTCGCAATCAGGCCAAACGCTCCCCTAGCAATCTGAGATCCATGTAAGGGTCCACAGATCTTAAATCAAGAGCAATCCATGATTTCCTTTCTGCTGTTTGGACAGACATTGATTTCATTCAGCTTTCTCTTTTCTGGCAGATGTTCTGTAACTCTGGCTGTGGTCTGTGGTGTTGAGCTCCCCTAAAAAAAGGAGCAATGTCAGCTGGAGTGGCTCTCCAAAGAGAAACAGCAGCAGATGGAGAACTAGTTAAGTTTAGAGAGGCAGCAAAGCCAAACTAAAATCATCCTGTGATAAAACCACCGACCACTGAGTCCATCTACCTGAGACAGTCAAATCAACCACTGATTCGGCAACCTATTTTGAGAAAAAAAAGATGGTGTTATGGACAAAAAAAAGTGGTAAGCTGATCCATATCCCTAAAGACACATTAATGATAAATTCAGAGCAGAAATGGGTTGCAGAGATATGAGTGTGACTTTTTGAACTTTGACCCGCAAAGAGCTGACTCAGAGGTGAGAGGTAACAAAAGACTGAAAGATGTTAAGTTACAGTGGATTTTAGAACGGTGATATTGAATCAAACTGAGTGCACTTCCAAAAGTCTAATAAAAAATGAAATGGTACATGAATATGTATAAATCTGGGTAAAAAGGTCACCGACAGAAGTTGGAGTCATTTCAGGCAGATGGCAGGGGTGTAGACTCACTGGTGGCTGCCATTCATTGGTGGAAATTGTTTAAATTCTGATTATGTGGATGAGCAACTTTCTCGCAAACTTTGTGGCAAAGTTTAATATTTTAATTCAAGGCTCACTGTGTGGTTTTACCATTTTGTTTGCATGTGTTTATTCCAAAATTCAACATTTTATTTGTTGCATCAGTTTGGTTCGATGGAGCTGACCATCTTCATCTCCAGCCAAGTCATCCTCAGCTTGTCTTATGTTTTTTATCTCGTCACTGAAGGCCAGTAATAGTTTCCCCTGGCCTGTGTTGGTGCCTCCTCAGCATATGTGGAAGAATCTCTCTGCAACTTGTAAGCCATTTTGTTCAGATTAGAAGGCTTTTCTCAGGAAATTGGTTTCAGGATTCACTGACCTTCTCCAAACCCTTTCTTCTAATCTCTGTCATCAATTATCTGTAGTAATTAATGTAAATGCTAATCCTTTCGCCCCTGTCATCTATTCACATTGCTATTAATCTTTACACTTCCACAGCCGCTCTCTCCATCTTTCCCCCCCCCCCCCACCCCCCCACCACCACCACCCTTTTTCTAACTCAACCTCAATCTCGGCTCATTCTGCATCCACCCTCCTGCACCTCCTTCAGCTCCTCTGAAGTTGTAGTAGTAGTAGTGTGTGCAGTACGCTCCAGGCTGAAAAGTAGGCCAGGATTACTCTTGCTGGCTTGTCCCCAGTGAAGCGTGTGTTGCATATGTGTGTGTTTGTGTGTGTTTCGGCCTGAGAGAGTGGGCACACAGGCTGGTCAGCCAGCAGCCAGGGTAGAGCTGGGCATATGGAGCCTCAGGATCGGGCCAGCAGGTATTTTTCAACGTCTGCTCTCTCCTCCTTTGTTTAATATTTCTCAGCTTGTCGGGATCCTGGCCGCAAAATCCTGTCTGCGCTGCCAGCGTTGAGGTAGAGAATGGTACAACCTCAGATGGAATATACCACGTCTGTCAGATGAACTTAATGTGTGCGCAGGATGTAAATTTTCAGTCAGTTAATAGCAGAATCTCCTCTGCATTCCTTTGGATGAAGTTCAGACTTTCATTTTGTGAGAACATATAGAGAAAAACACAAGTTTACACCTGATTTTAGTTCACCGACAGCTGTATTGGGACACATTGTATCTAAATGAATTTTTCTGTTGACTATTGAACATTTTTTCTTTTTTTTCTTTGCAGAATTGATGACTTACGAATAACTTGTTCTAATAAAGTTGAATACCTCTTATTATGGAGTATTATACAGTTAGGGATGATAAAAGTCAAATTTCTTTGTGCAAAACTATTGAATGACAGGACATACATGAGAAATTGTGGATAAAACCTAACTCGACATCCATTGGCGGGGACAAGATGGTGGGAGGAATTTGGCTTACAGACTCTGTAATGGGAATCCAACCACATTTACATGGAGCTGGATTTTGTTTCCCTTTTAGTGAAACTACAGATGTTCAAAACTACTCCAAAACAAACACACAAAGTACTTTGATCGGCGCACAAGGCTTTAGAACACATATATTGGTATAATGTAAGATATTATTCAATTCTCACTGATCTCTGATAGGCAGGAGCCCCAGACCCCCACAAACCACAAACCAGTGGAGATGAATAGATAAAGGGTGGATTGTCAAGGCCATAAACAGCCACAAAAGCAATTTAAATAAGTTTTCAGTTGCTTTTGCTTTTCCTTTTGTAAACAAACATGGAGATATTCCGAATAGAAATACACTAAAAACCCAAATAAGAAAAAAGCTACAAATGGTTACAAATGATGAAAAACACCAGTGCTGTACAACATGTAGGGCTCACACACAGATTTAAGGTTGTAATTAGCTTCTCACTATCCTTTACAACTATACTATATGATCTTAATGATGACACGCACACACACATACAGACAGACATATACGGTGGCCCTATTTTTTTTAATCTTCGTCGCCTCAAACTTAATTGTTCTCTTAATTAGGTTGCAGAGCAGTGCTTATGGCTGGAGGGAACACGTGTAGGTACAGCGAGTGTGTGCGCGCACATCCACAGTGCAAATGTATGCGTGTGTTCATACAAGCAAGTGTGCATAGGATTGTGTACATGTGTTTCCATCACCTCTGTGTATTGCATGGTGTGCCTGGAGGAAATGGAGCTCTGATCTGTGAGCACTGGTAGCTCCGCAGAGAGTGATGCATGCCAAAACCCAAATTCCCCGGTATAGTCTGACACTCACCACCTCCCCCCTCCTGAATCCTACCTCAGCTGTACACAGAATCATTCTGCACTCTGTTTCACTCTCAAATGGAGGCTTCTGTGTCCATTTGCAGTTCCCCAACCCCCTAACGGAATAAAAGTCTTTGGAATTCACATGTTTTAAGCGGACACATCATTTGAGCCAATTCATTGAAGTGGCTTTGGCTTTTTCTCTAAATATGAAGTATTACAGCTGCATATAGAGTTGCGTATCTATATTTTTGTGTACCTCTGTTTGTCAATGAATGAAAGCTGTGTGCTGTGGGAACCTCATCCATGGCTTCATCAGCTGAAAGTCTTGGCTGCACTGAGGAAAAAACAAAACAAAAGACGACATCAGAGCTGAATAAATGCCTTTTCCCCCTGGAGCTGTGTCAGATAGTCTCTAGTGAGCAGTTCAAAGACCTCTGTGGAGCTGTGTGTGTGTGGGTAAGGAGATCTTCATCTTGACACTGAGCCTATGTCTCAATTCAGACACTTTTGCCAGGATTGTTGCGTGTTGTACATCATGTCCTTACTTGCTTTGTTTAGAGGGAAACATGTAACCTCACATCGTGTTGGGTATGAAATGAGCAAAGCAGCTGGATTCAGCTCACCTGCACATGTGGGATCATGAACAGAAAACCCCTTTGCCTCTTGTATGCTACTGATACTGCTTGAATAGGGTGTTTTATAGAGATTTAAATCAACAGATTTAGAACAATATCAGTGAGGTCAATTCAAACTTTGACCCACCGCTAATCATTTTGACTCCAGACAGGGATTAAATAAAGAGGCAAAAAGGGTGAAATGGATGAGTGTTAAATAAGACAAAAAAAAGGTATTCTAACTTGATATCCACTGTTGTAAACTGTACAAATGACCTTTTAGTGTATAACAAAGCATGTATGAGTCAGTGGTTAGTTTGAAATGTAATGATCATCTGTCTTGCTGATCAGCCTAATGACCGCTTGGCTTGATGACCAGGGTCCCCGCAGCAGGACACGGCTGTTTTCAACTCCCTGTTAACAGTCAGCCATGTTTCTGCCGCAGTCTTCTCTGTTTATGATGAAAATGGATGAACATCTGGCAGAAACTCAGCGACAAACATCCGGCAAACGAGATTTTCATTTATTTTAGTGGGGTTGAGTTAAATAATTGTAAACACTCCGGATATTGCCTGCAGTAGACACAAGTCAACATTTTTTTCAAACTAAAAAGCTAAAAGCCAAAAGCTCTCCAACACCAGGTCATTTTAAAAACTCTTTAATAAGAGGTATGCTGTTGGACCAAATTGGTCAAACCCTTTAACTTGACTTTCTCATTTATTTATTAACTTAGAATTCTAATGAACATATTCTACAGCTTTTTTATACTCTCTTGTGTAATTGTAAATATAAAATGTTTTCAGTTTTATCCTATGACTAGCAATCCTCATATGGGTGCCAATGTCTAATTTTTCTGCAGACAGAAGCCTCCAAGTCTGAGAAGACGTGTTAGGGTGAAAAAAACCTGTTTATCTGGTTCATATTATCCCAAAAAACATCCATGCACTGCCCATGCCAAACTTCTATGCTACCTTTGTTTGTGTCGAACAAAGTCATTTCAACACAGTAATTCACATTCTTGGTGGAAATATGATTACAACTTGAAAAACAGGGCTGAGTCCAGGTGAAACTGTTTAATGTTGGGTAGCGTAGCTGCACAGGTGAAAGTGTTTAGGGCTGGGTAATGCAACCTTTTTTTGGCTTCCCGCTTCTCCAGCTGTGCATGATTACGGTTTCTGTCCTTCTCTTTCTTGCGCTGATTGTTTCCCCATGTATGAGAAGATTAGTCCAGGAAAAGGACAAGTTAAATGGTCTGCAGTGTGCTCTATTAATCCCCTCACTCCAATAAACCAGCGGCCTGCACTGCTGTCTTTTGTAATTGCTAATCAAAGAATACGCGCTAGGTATCATTATAATTGATCATAAATCTTAACTACAGTTGTGTTGTTCAAATGATAACGTTTTTCATAATTTGCTTTCCTGCAACCATCCAGAAGGAAGGTAATAAAACCCAGTGAAACTTTTCACATGGCTGAAAATCCTGTTAATCTTTGAAAGCAAAACTGTAAACAATACGGTCATCCCTTTTAAGACCTGATACTCCATTGGTGCTGTAGCTTGAGCCTGTGCATACAATCTGCACATTTGTGTGTATAATATAGAGCAGGACGTTTAAAAAGGGGGGAGTCCTTCACCATTCAGCCTGTGGGGTTCTGCCGGGCTGAGCTGATGGGGGATAAGCTTGTCTTTGAAGGAGTCGGGCAAGCGTGGCGACTTCTAATCAGGAGGCCTGGAAGGGGGTGGAAAACACCTGTTCTGGGTACAGGTGTTCAGTCCAGTGGATGGCAGAAGAAATTATCGCTGACTCACAGTTCTGCACTCTATTAGACTTTTCTTTGTGCGGTTTTCGCAGGCACACATGGAATAAACCTGTCGTTAGCTCGTGTGACGGGAATATTCCTTCCTAAAGCCGTTTCGAACCAGCCACAGAGGAGCAGTGTCTGGATTTCTGGATTTGTGTAGCTGCAGTATTTTATGAGAAAAGGTTAGACCACAGCACTGGAAGCTCAGGGGAACGAACGGTCTGCCAATCGACTCAATCCCGGCTTCTCTGGACCACATTGTCAAATTCTCCTCAGGCAAGGCACTCAGTCCCCTGATACCTTTGCTGAGTCCACTGGTGTGTGAATATGTGTGAAAGGGGAAAAGAAGTTAGCCTGTAACACACACTAAGATGTGCCGGATGACTGTTCTCAACTAGATTAGAAAAATGCTTTATGAATGTGATTTGGTATAGGACTTATAGCAGGAAAAAGAAGTAATCCTAATGACTATACAATAAGAAACACCAGTCTCTGAAATCCTGAGTAATTAAAGTCAGTGTTAATCCAGTTTAAACATGATTTGAGCTTGAAGCTTGAAGCTTTAAAATGTTTTTCAATTCATTTAACCAAAGGTCCTTCATCCCTGTGTTCAAATTGCAACAAATATGAACCAGTTTGGACAGAATAACTCCCCCCCCCCTCAAATCAATACAATTTCCCCCCCAAAAATTGTAAAACAAGAGGGAAAAAAAGGGTTGTAAACTTAAGGAAGCTGCAAGCTACGTTTCATCTTTAGTTTGTATCTCTGTCCTTATCAATAGTTTTCTAGTCACATAACCTGATTTCGTATTTTTTCACAGAGACGCACTGGAAAGTAAAACAGGAGTAATGGAAGAATGATGTTTTTAATGTTTCTGTGAAAGTGTGAGGTTTTTAAGCAGCAGTGTATCAGAGAGACACAAACTGAGAAAGAGTGCTGTGTTTGTGTCCTTGTTAAAGATGTGGTTACGGTCTTTATGACAAAGCATTAGTATTCTCAGAGAAAGTTGTGTACCACCACGTCTGCAGAAGCTTTTCCATCCTGAATTTCCCTCCTCTCTCCTTTTGTCTTCATTCGAAACAGCCTGCATCTTGCTTTTCACCGAAGGAAGCAGTGCATGGATAATATGGTTACGCCGTTACTGATGCATAAAGCTGCATGTCTGGTTCTTGTCAAGACCTTGCCACCAAAGTCAATTTGCCCGTGCCCTGGCAGAATGTAATATTGCTTTAATCAGATCAACACGGAAATTACGTCGGTAGACTGTATTGATACGAGAGGAAATAATTAAACTCGGGGCTCCAGGAATAATTTCACCCTCTGAGCATTACTGTAAAGTCCATAAAAAAAACAAAACAAACCCACTGTCTCCTCCCTTCTTTTCAGGATGAGATAAAGAGGAAACCAGGGGCACAGATAGACGGATGAGATTTCATGGGTGCAGGCTCTGTTTTCCCTCCAGCCTTTCAGCAGGTTCCTCTCACAAAATGATCAACCCCTGCATCACTGTGGTTCAAAAAGATGCTTAAAGACGAGCTTCATGAGATGCAATTAGTAGGTCACGCAAACTAAAAAATATTCACACTCTTAAAAGCCAACAGGACCAAATCTGTTGGTATTTTAAACCAAATAAACCAAACCAGAACCCACTAATGGTTAAACTGGAACATGCTGGGAGTGAAGATTGGCAACACCTGATGCTTATGCCATCTTTTTTTTGACAATGAGGACTCAAATCTCTCTTTATGCTGCTCCAAGGTCATTTCTGCAGAAAAACACTCGCTGTAAAGAACGGCTGCCATGAAAAGACTCTTCAGATGAATTTTTAGATCTTTCATTATAATGAAAAACAGAAAGAAGCTATTTCAAACAATTTATAACACAGTTTTCACAAAGGTTCAACTTATTCTCAAAGCTTCATATTGACCTGCATATGTGTGAATATCCCAGTTATAAAGCAGCTATAAATGTAATAATGATTTATGTCATTTCACATTTTACTTGACAGTTCTCATCATCTGTCAGATACAATATAAACATAAACCTTTCTTAAGCCTAGAATTTAGTAGATTTTTCTTTCTTAAAATAAGATATCTATTTTTACTAAAATCTTTCAAAACCAGATAAAGATGGAGACCCTTCTGGCCTTGTTAGCATGTAAACACAAAACATTAGGCTCAAATTACTTTCCTGTTTGGGCTAAGTGAATAACTTTGGTTTAGGCTTGATATGTACTACGTTGAGACTACTTATCAGGGTCAGAAATGGGTGATGGTTTAGAGGTTTAATACTGTTTCTCTTTATGGAATGACAGAACCTTTTTTTGGATAAAATAACTTAGTTTTTTAAACTGATTTGAAAAGAAATGACAAGAAATAAATACGTCCTAATGAGGAATATTGATCCATTATCATTCTTTTTTAAAATATTTTTTTAACCTAGATATTTCCTTAACACAAAGTAATGTTTAACAGTATGAAAATGATGGATTTTTTCCTGTCAGTAGTGTTGTGTGTAGCAATGTGTGCAGTAGTGATTTGTCTTAACAGGCATACATAGTTAGATTTACACTTTGCCCTGTTTTTTACAAAAAAAAACAACACATGCTGGGATGCATTACTTTTTTGATCAGTTTAAAGGGACTTCACTGTACTCACTGTAGTTTATGAAGCATGACGATGAGAAGTGATTATTTCACAGATTTTGATGGTCTGATCACAAGAGACTTACTTCGAAATTTGGAAAGCTAGAACAACACAAAATAAAGAGTACAGATACTGAAATGGCTCACACCTGATAGTTTCCATTTGGAAACTGTGGTCTCTGGTAGTCTTTTATTTCCTGCCTGGATGTGACATGTCCCCAGAACAGGTCCAGTGAAATGTGTATGGAAAAAGCTCTGCGGTGTGCCTGTGTTTTTGTTTGTTTTTAAATGATGCTGCCATCATGCCCCTAAGGGGGAGTCATGGCAACCATGGAATTCTGGGCCTGTGTCCATCAAGCTCCTCAGAATCTTCTCAGATGCCAGTAACTCAGCCTAACATCCACTCTGTGGGGAGTCTCAACTTAAAGACAACTATTTAGGACCGAGCACAGAGCAGCTGTGAGTGACGAGAAGAGCGAAAGTGTCATCATGGGAAGGACATGGGATTTAACCTGTTGCTAGGTAACAAACATGTCTTTGACAACAGTGATTATGTTTTGAAAAATTAAACAAAAACTCAAACATTCTTTTTAAAATTCCCTTAATGGCCAAAGCTCTCCCTCAGTGATAATATGTATTTATATTTATGATTTTCAGGACCAAAAAGACTAAGAAAGTTGTAAAGGAAACAGGTAAAGTAGTCAGAAATCCTCTGCTCAGTGGGTTGAATTATTCTTGGGTGTTAATAGTAGATTTACCTTGATGGGAATTTGTGGTAGTAAAAAAAATTGTGACGAGGACTTTGTTTTGTAAATAGATTTGAAAATGATCCCAAGAGAGCATTTAACATATTAAGGTAAAAATAATTCACCTCTGTGAAAAACATTCTGATAAAGTTTTATAAAATTTGTGTAAAAATAAAAAAAAGCATTACTCAAACAAACTCTATCAAAAGCAATATAGTCTGTAATATCACTCATTATTTAAGCCTAAATTATTATTTTTTTACTCTAACTCCTCTAGTTAAGGCGAATAGACACTCCTAACATAATAGAAACAATCCACCTTTTCAGAACTGACACACAAACCCTGACCACTGCGTTTGACCTTTTCAATTCGCTACAGATGTGTAGACAGGAGCTCATCAGCTTCCTGGTTGGTGCAGGTACATCAGCACTGAGTTGAGTTTAAAACTGCAAATAAACTAAAGCAAGCCCCAAAATAAACACGTTAAGTCACCCTCCAAAGAAACAGAGTTTGGAAATCCTGATCATGTTTCTTCTGTGTTGTGTATTTAATTTTATCCGCTGCACTCTTGGTTGTATTTACGGACACACTCTGCATCCACGCTCCACTTAATGGCTTCATCTCAGACCTGTTTGTGTTGTTCCGGGGTGACTGGCTACACTCACAATCAGCTTCGTTTGATATAACCTGTTAGCAAATGAAGATTAAGTGTTGGCAGGAATGAAAGACAATACACCTTGATCAGGCTCTCAAATGGACGATTAATTTACAGTTTTATGAATGCGCAATCCTCGCAACCCCATAATTATTTAAGCTCCACTTGTGGGTTAATTATGGTCATTAGTATCATGTGTTCCAAGCGAGGGGCTAATTTTGAGAGAAGTGGCTGGAGATTATGGAAAAAAAGGAGACTAAAAATGAGCCAGCCAAATGAACACATCATTTGGTTTGGAGGGTGGAAATTGATAGACAACAACATGGAAACAGCTGAGGAGGGAGCAATTATTCTAATGACGTGACAGACGCAGATGTGCCAAATTAGATTTAGTTTGGTTAAGGTGTCCCTTTACACTGCTGCTGCACATGTCCCTAAGTGTGTAAAGTCGGAATGCACCTGCACAGAGGACGAGTGACAGTCTTCTTTCCTAGAATCTGTAAATCCAAAGAATTATCTTAAAGAAACTGTAATCATAAGAAATACGTATGAGTCTACTTTAATAAAACCTTGTGATGTTACTCTCAAACAATGCTAGCTTGTTTGGAGAAGCTGAGGCAACGTCCGTTGTTCTTTCTGCTTCTTCAGGTTGTTGCCTTTCATGAGAAACTTTTGGATTGCCTGTGCTAATAGATGATGAAATACAGCATGCAGTGTTCAAAGAAAAAAAAAAGCAAAGGTTGCAAAGGACAGGTTGATGAAGGCTTGTTTGGATCTCCTCATTTTTTCCTCAGTGGAGCAGCCCAGCGTGTGGAAAAGCTTGTTAAAACCCTAATAGTAGCTATCAAAGGCTATTGATTATCCTTCCCCCCCTGTTTGGGTGACAAAGTGAGCATTAGCTGGAGCCACAGAGAGCTTCCTAAGACATGTTTCCTCTGGGGTCGCCCAGTCCCCTGGGCTGTCCGCGGCTGAGATCACATGCACGTCCACACATGCGCGCACACTCTCCCAGACTCACACACTCGGTCATGTCTCTTTTCCAAAGCTAACACACTGCTATCCTTTCACCCTCCTGCCACCAGATAATCCATTTTACAGCCCAGGATCAAACACTGAGCCCTCTGGCTCTGTGCTGCACTGACTACTGTAACACACACGCGCACACACACACACACACACACACACACACACACACACAAAGACAGAGACATTAAATCAGCCTTAGCCACACAGAAGCAACTTGTCATAAACCTTTGTATGGGAAGATTTTTGTTTGCAGTGCAGCACATTTGGCGATATTAAGGAGGTTATTTTTTTCCCCCCTCATTTCAGCCCCGATGCATAAAGAATGACATCCTTACGAAACCTAGGAGGAACATTTCACTAATGCATAGAACAATGAGTGCTCTCTCTCCTGTCCAGCCCAGAGATGTACACAACATGCTGCATAGCTAATGTCATGCGCCTTCCCACTGAAGTGTACTTTTCTTTCAGAAGTTTCCGGGTTGAAACAAGAGATGCCGTGAAATGCTGTGAAAACGAAAACAGGTAAAGCGTGGCAAGTTATACATAAGGCATTATAACAACCAAATGAATGGATGTTTGTTCAAATATTAATGCCATTAACCCCCCAGATTTAGGGCAGACTACATGAAAATGTTGAGTGTTTGCCTCTTTTTTCACTTAGTTGATGCATCTAGTGCGCAGATAGAAAAAAACAGGCCGCTTTGAGTTTCTAAAACAGAAAAAAACACTGTCATGGAAAACAGAAAATAAGGCTTAATTTGTCGATGCCTTACAGGAGAGCAGTCTGGTTTAGAGTGCAATACTATATTATGTATTACTATGTATTTTTACCACCTGCAATCAGCTCAGGACCAATGCTTCTGCACCTCATTCTAAACAGGTTAGCATAAAAAAAAAAATCATCTTATCTTTGATTTAAACTCACTTACAAAAATGATGCACTACTTGCAGCTGCCGTTCCCTCTAAGGTAACTGTTCATTGTCATGTACTTATTGGAATATGAGGGAAAAGCGTCATCTCTTAAAATTGGCCATTTGGTCAGTTTTCTATATTTTTTATCCAATTTTATCCAGATTTCTGACCTCTTTTTTCCACCACAGTTAACTTGTGCAACATAACAATTGGTGTAAAACTGTATAAATGGACTATAAGTGACTGATGTTCCAAATCCAGTCTCAAGAATTAGCCCATCCAAAAAAAGGGAAAAAAAGAAAAAAAAAGAGCTTGTCCCTCCTTATCTATGAGTGTTACTGTTAGGAAGAGCTTTGACCCTGTGTGATTGCCTCCCTTTGGTGTAAATGAGCGGAATTTACTGAAAAACTCTGCATGTTTTGGTGATGTGGCTCAAATGTTTACGTTCTTAGCGTCTGGATGTGTTAGTAAAAAGCAATGATCTGTACGGTACATGCTTCACCCAGCCTACTGTGGCGTGACACTGCAGATGTATTTAGTAGCTTAGTAAGAGGAAATTCAATTTATTCATGATGCAAGCCACAGGGTCTGTGTGTACAAAGTGCCTGTGAATGTACGCGGGCACATAGAGAGTGTGAAGCGAACCATGAAATGAAAACACCCAATGACCATTTCACTGCATCTCTCAATTAGGACATCATCTATGCAGAGGGAGCCCTCATGAGTGGCTCTGTCTTTATTTACAATTACACACCGCAGTGCAGAGAGAGGGGAGCTGTGGTCCTGCTGCAGAAGGTTCAGGGGAACAAAACCATCCAACATGGACTGTAGGCCCTGCTGTATTATAAACTGCACCTTCTGAGCCACACACTTGTCCTGCTCAATAGTTAATAGCAGCTGGACAGGTCAGGACGACCTGGGTGTACTGTACAAGTCCTCACAAAGAGAGGACCCCTCAATCCGCGTTCCATCACTGTGCGATTCATGTTTTTTTCAACACTCATGCCCACCGTCCTTCTCAGTTATTGTTTGCTCCATGTTGAACTGGCAAAAGTTTCACATATCTGGCTGTTTTAATAAATTCATTTCAATATGACTTCAACCTAACATGATTACTGTGTTTTGAAAGTATGATATGGATTTTTTCTCACGTCATGTGAAATAATCTAATGGAAAAAGATACATTTAAGTGTAGCTTGTTCATAAACTGCTCGGTGAACCCAACTTTGTATCATTTTTTATCAAATTGAGCATTTCACTGACTCGATTCAGTGTTTTTTCTTTTAACTGCTCGCAACCTGTTTGGTTGTAGTGCGTTGAAGAATTTGTTTGGAAGTGTTCTCAAAGGCGGTTTTAAACATGGAAATTTCCCTTGGAACCACAAAGAGCTGGTCCATTCTGACCTGCCGTCATCCATTAGTCAGGGTGGCGCTGTAAACATAGCCAAGTCCAGGTGTTAACGTGCTCCATAAATTTCAGCTAAGAATGTAGCCGTCCATTCAGGCCTCCTTACAAATGCAAGGCCACTCTGTTCCTCTGATATTTTATACATGAAGTGAACCATTTACAGTCTGATGAGCAAGTCTGGCTTATTAATGACATGGCCGTGCTCTTAGGGTGTCAGGCGCCAAGCAAATACTCATGTAAAATTAAGCACTATTTGTTTACATAGCTGTGCAAATCAGACCACTCTGGGGCTTTGTTGCACTGTCTAATCATGGCTGTATTCAGGGATTTCAATTAGTTCGTAGACCCTTTCTCTTACACTGTTTTCGGAAATGTCAGTTTGGGACTGCATTCGAAAACTTCCCATTTTCTAGAAATGCTAAATTTGCATTTTCCTGCTCACACATCTGCTAGCAGAGGCTCGGCTCGAATGATGTCATAAGTCTTGCAGAGTTAAGACGGGACTGGAAGGCTGAATTATTTAATGATGCCTCCACTTTTGTGGAATTATTTTAAGTATTATAATTGCAGCTGGGTTCGCCTCGGCCTGCTGGGGGAGGGAAAGAGGGGCCCTGTGGGGAGCGATCAGCATCAGTCGGTGGGATCAGGTTACCCCGAACACACCAAAATACTCCCCTAATGATGGCCAAATTGAAGGAAAAGCAATGACCTGGCTGAAGCCAAACATAAGAACACATTTCTTTATGCCGACAGACCCCGTCTATAGACGGTCCTTGAATGGCCTTTAAGGTTGAAAACGTCTTTGTCCCTGACATCACCGTTTGCTCAACAATAACGTTACAAAAACAGTAAAATATCATCAAATAATTGAGAATATGGGATGTTCAAATATTTGAATATGCCCTTCAGGAAAGTAACCAGTAGCTGCTGCACTATATCTTTTTTAAGAGTTGTAAGGATGGAGAGTAGTTTTAGTTTTGTTTCATGTGTTATGTCAAAAAATAAAAACAGGTCAACTTAATGCATTAATGATTTGGTCAAAAAACAGAAAGACTTTGTCACTGCCAAGAATATATCTGAAAAATCACTGCAATTTTGATTTGGTTACACAAAACTGGCTGCAAAAATCTGTAGTGATGATGAAACTATCATGTTTGTGGATCAGCTTCCTCCACAGTCCTGATGAGAAGCCATTACTTCTTCCAGAAGTCAACTTCATCGAGATGAAGTGTTTAGAAATCCCTTTCATAGAAAAGATGATCTAAAAACAGAAAACCCGCCTGTGTAAAATGTTATCCGCCTAATTTCTTCCAGAAAAGTTGCAATGTGAAAGTTTTAAAAGGCCCTGACCCAGGTTTGAAATTAATCCAAGCCGACTTAAAACATTTTTTTGTGATGGTTTGTTGACGTGTTGAGTTTTTCATATAGAACATTTTTATAAAATATAATAATAAATAATAAACAAATAATCTAATGGTGATCAGAATACCATTTGCATCTCATGCTTAAAAAATTAAAACAAAGAAAAGAAAAGAAAACAACTCTCCAAGAGGACGTGATAGATATTTGAATCATAGATAAACCATAAAGTCCAAACTGATCCATTTACCAGATCTTAATATTTGATTCAATACATGGGTTCAGCTCTATCTTTACCTTGAAGTTGCTCGCATCGCTTAAATAATTCTCCTCACAAAAGAGATGAAAATAAATTCTTCTAGATGCACCAGCGGTACCTGCTTAATTGAAGAGCTTATTTCTCAAACTTTGTGATGAGTTTGTCATCTTATTCAAGGATAATTATGCAGTCTGGGGAAATTATGCCTACATTGTGCTCTTGAGGAGATAATTGCAGTGCTGAGGTCCTTGGATCACATGAGGATGGAGCCTCATTTTTACAAATGAAATGCATTAATGTCATGAGGGGTCTATGTACATTTTGTTTACAGCACAGTTACTGCACATTTCCCCGATAACAACAGAAATAAACACAATGATTGTATCAAACTAGTTGTTGTGAGGAGATGAATAATCACACATATGAAATCCCTTGTGTGAGAAAATAAAAAATTAACTTTGCAATTAAAAAAATAATTCCATTATACTCCCCCCACCCTCATTATTCTTTGTCTTTTGTTTTATTTAAGACTGAAGAATTACGGGGAAAGACTCGTTAAACGTAGAAATAAATTGCTCAAAATGAATGAATACCTCAAGTGTGAAATCACACTCCCTTTGCAGGTGTAAAAGCACGTTGTGATTGAGTTTGATGGACGACTAATCAGGAAATCAATTAGGCCCTGACCCAGAAACTGAGACAAAGGAAGAGAATTATTCATTTCTTTCCTCTGGCTCTTGGACTCTCCTGTGTCTTTGATTGGACAAAAGAAAATCCTCTGGGCTTACGAAAATTTTTCCCTTTTTTTTTTCTAACAAAGGACACGAAAATGGTTTGTCTGTTTTATGCGTAAAAATGGCTCTATATTCTCAATGACCTGTGGCAAGAATAAGAGAATCTCAACCGGATGGACGACTGTCTCTCTTTTTACTCAAAGCTCTACTGGACTGTACTGGTGTTTAAAGCAGTGTTTTTCAACCTTTTTTTAAGCCAAGGTACAATTTTTCATTGAAAAAAATCACGAGGCACACCACCAACCAAAAATGTTAAGCGAATCTGTAACCGCGTATAGTAACACTATAGTTATTCTTATCTTATCTTAGGTGTCTTGAATAGGAATCAAATAAACACAAAAATTTTATATTTCTTCTTTCAAATTGTATTTAACATGTCCAATTCAATATGCAAAATTACATACAAAATCTAGTCATAAGGAATTATTACATGATTACGCCACCAGTCACTAGAACAGCACAGACACTCAAAAATGGCCTATTATTTGCAGGTAATTAATTACTTATCAAAAAATCTTTTTAGACCAATTAGGTGAAATAGGATGATTTTCTACGGCACACCTGACCATCAATCACGGCACACTAGTGTGCCAAGGCACAGTGGTTGAAAAACACTGGTTTAAAGGATGCTTGGTGCTGTTAGAGCAGTTAAATTGATTCAAATTAATTTGACATAAAATCTTTTTCAAAATTTGGCGTCCCTGCTTGGGAGTCGGAGTCGGGAGCTAGATGTATCTTCTCCTTCTGAGCTCCATACTGATTTCACAATAAGCACAGTAGAATGATGCATGTTTTGCCAGGGCATCACTTTTGCCTGTGAAAGTTACAGGGTACAATGCAAGATCATAGCTGAGCTAAAAGGCTCGCGAGCTGGATTTGAGTTTCCATGGGCCGCGTCTCGCCGTTGTGTGGATAAGCATTCCCTTAAGGGCTGTCGTCCGATGGCACGGAGGACGTCACTGTCTTTCAGACTCTGATAAAAAATATTATCTTTACACCGAAGACTCTTTTCTTCGTTGATGACCTGTCCCAGTGCATCGGCTGAACTGTTTATGGTGGTTTAAGAACCGTCCACTTTGTAAACACAGCAGGTATCGACCACATTACACATTTTCTCTTTGTCTCTGCAGATAACAAGACAGAGTCCCACGTCTCCACCAGATACCTGAGATTGTAATGGAAAAAAAATAATCTGCGGGGTGTGGTGCGGAGATAGAAACACCCCCTGTACACACACACACACACACAGGCACACACACACACCCACCCACCACATATCAATCAATCAGTCTGACCTCTTGGGGTCAGACATAAAGGCTTCACTTTTCAGCAGCATCCACTTAGTGCAGAGAGAGAAGACAGACGTATTATCCATGTACCTTTGTCCATCATATTCACTTTGCATTGATAGAGTCAGAACAAGTGTGGCTTTATGTCGGCAGTTTAAAGTCTCCCTGGGATTTCTCTGAAGACTGATGAAGTAAGAAAAGGGGCGTAAAGTTCAGAATTTAAAAAATGCTTATTGATTGAAAGATAAAGGCATGATCGAAACTAATGTGTAATATTAATATGTTACAAATTATTTGTATATATATATATATATGTATATAAAGAGAGAGAGAGAGAGATAGAGAGAGACGTTAAGTAGTATTTTTACTTGTGGAAATGCAAAGATTACTTGTGTATTTTAGAAATTCCAAAACTTTCCAGCTCATTGACCAGGTTCCGTTGATTTGGTCATATTTGAATAATGTCTTACTGTTTAATAAAGCCGTATTCGTTGTTACCGCATCATGTAAAAGGCCTGTGTGAATTTGGCATTGGTCTATTAGCGCTTTGATTCGGCTCATAATTGAATGAAATCAGTCCTGACCCTGGAGGCCTGGCTAATGGTGATCCCTGTCAAAGAAAACCGTGCACCCTGTCATGTGGAGAAAAAGGGATTGAGTTTTACATTTGAACATTTCCTAAAGGATTTGGCAGTGAGTTTATGTCCCCAGTTGGGTTTCTGCATATCCAGCTGTGGATATGAGTCACAGTTTTTGAATTTGTTGTCATGTGATGCCAAAAGCCTTTTAAGATGAAAAACGGGCTTGTGTTGATGGTTCTGTGGGATAAGTTTGTCTTCAGTGTAATTACAGATTTTTTTTGTATCTCTTTACTTTGAACTAATAATGACTGTGCCAAAAAATGTGATGTTTGCCTTGAGTGGATTTCACCTGTGTAGAACCGAACCTCTAATCTTCTTACCTGATGTCTTATGTTAAACAAGCCTCTTATTATCTCTGTGAGGAGTAATCCCCAGAAACTATGTCCAAGTGATGAGTAAACATTTATTTTTGGGAGACAAATATGATCCTCCGCTTTTCCCATAATTATTATTAGTTATCTCCCCCTGTGGTTATCAAAGAAATACATTTAAGTCAACCTATCAAAACATGTTGCAGTGCTGAGGGTGAGTTTGTCTCTAGCCGGAAACGTATTTGTCATAGTGTGGATTTTGTGAAAGACCCTTCAGATATGTTATTTCTTCCAAACTAGAATTCCCTCGGCTCTTGTAAGCAAACCTCTCAAATCCCCGGCTCTCCTCCCTACTTTCCTCCCCCAAAAAAATGAACGTTACAAGGATTGCCTTTGCTATTGTTGCTCCCCTTGGGAGCAAATCTATTTCTGCGGAGATGGAAATGGTCGGCGCCCGCAAAGCTGCCGACACACTCTGAATGGAGGTGTCACTTCTCCGGGCCTCGCCATTGTGGACTGGATAATTTAATTGGAGAGGCACGACGGTGTGTCCCCGGTCGCCGCATTCAAATGTTGTCTCGCTGCCTGTCCCAGAGCTGGCTCCTCTCCTGCTGCGGAGATTCGAGATTCACCCCCCCCCTGCACACCCCGACTCTCTGCTGCCTCCTCCTCCTTCATGCTCCTCTCTCTCCTACCCATTGCAGGTGGGGGTGCTCCTGAGAGGACCCCTTTGTTGCGGGGAGATGCAGGCCTGTGGCTTCAAAGTCTCCGGGCGGTTTTTGGGGAGGAGGGGGAACCCATACGGCCATTACCTGCTAGTCATCTCGGGGGCAGGCCCAAAATTAGTCAGCAGATGATGAAGCTGTCTTTGATTGCGGGGGCAGAGGGTTGGAGGGGGTCTCCGGTAAAGGGGGCCTCAGCCGGGCATGAGAAGCATGTCTTTGGAGGAGCGCCGGCTGTCAACGGACGCTCTGTTTCTGAGATCCCGGCATAGTTTGGGGTTGAAAGATGCACAAGGACTGGAGCACATTCCTTTGTAGTGCAGCTCCAGGTGAATGTGGGTCTGGGACACGCACGCGAGAACGCATAAAGATCTTCATTGATTAGCCTTATTGAAGCAAGGAAATTAGGATTTTTGATCCCAGTCCTAAATTTGAGGAGTTTCTTTTCATTAACCACAGGTTTTCTCTGGAATAAGCGAGGTTGTGATCCACACTAAATGTAACTCAATGAGCATTTTTTCGGGGACCTGCTGGTCTTCTTTCACATAACCTGTTTTCATCTCCAGCTTTGTGAGCCCGAGTGTGTGTTTGTTGCACCGCTCGGTTGTGAAAAGAGCCCGCGCTCCCGGCTGGTGGCTGCCCTCCAAACGCGGACAAAGCTGTTTCTGAATGGAGCAGGCGTGTGTCCGCCGGACCTGAGGGGTGCCGCCACAGCTGACAAAACACACAAAGACCCGCGACCATGGCACTGGTCCTCACCCCGTCTACCGGCCATCCCACCCCCTCCTGCACACCACCGCCGGCCGCTTTGTGCTCTCTCCGAGCAGAGGAAGTTCCTCTTCTCTCCTATTCAGGGTTGCCCTGCCACCTATGCCCTTTTTCCACACAGGACGTCCAACGTACACACACACGAAGCACACACACACACTTAAGGGTAATCTTGTTTATGTTTATTACTTTTTTTATACTTAAAAAATATCTTAATAACTATTTTAATAACTTTAAAAGAGTAATTTATCATGCCAAAAAAATGGTTAGACTTTAGAATATAAACTTTTTAATAGACTCCATTGCTCATCTTAAATCTTAAATATATCACTCCAATAAGCTTGTACCACACGATTAATAACAGTTCCTTTACTTAAGGGCTCATAACGGGTAAACTGATATTAATATAGAAAATATTGATGTTCCTCCATAAATGTTCAAAGTCCTTTGGAGATCCTTTTCTTGCATTGGTGTGTCTAACCAGTTAGAAAGTGTTCCACATCCAGGGACACATTAGACCTGCCAATTCAGCTGCATTTAAAATGTAAAGAGTGTGGACAAGCGCTGTCAAGTGGTGAGGCTGTGGTCTTTGGCATGTCAGTCGCGTCATAGTATGAGATGTGACACTGAGCTCTTGCATTTGTCACAACAGCGCTGTGTCAACTCATAAGCATACCTGTATTTAACTCAGGGTGACATGTCATTCAGGACTCCGGCGAACCAGCTGCCGTCACGCAAAGCCAAAGAAAAGAGATGTGTTAAATCTAAAGGGAAGTATTATCTTTATTTATTGTTTTATTATTATTATTATTATTTGTTTTTAGCACTGTGGATGTCTCCTTTCCGGGCCCAGTGCTTTGTCTCACGAAAAGTCCCTCAAACTTCCAGATTTTTACCAAATCTGGCTTTTTTCCCCTGTGTTTTTTATCAAAACAAGGAAGGTCTGAAACTCACTTAAATGTAACTGCATTAAAAAAAAAAAGATTTTTCATTCTTGTGCAAAGGCCTCTTTATATTTTCCTGTCATTCTATTAATTGTCTCTATAATGTTTAGTGTTGAGTTTCTGTCATTTGTTAGCATGGTTCTCTTACATGATTTGCCAGCAGTGAAAAATGCAGATTTTATTTAGTTTGACAACATTTGCTTTGACAACTAAAGACGCAACAGGTTTGTGTTTATATGAACTAGATTCACCCCACATTTGTGCCATCAGAAGAGCCGAGAGTTGTTAATCCCAACTCTCCTGGGTTAAAGCATGAGGTGAAACATGGATGTAGGTGTTGGTTGTGACTCCTGGTGCTCTGGCCCCTCTATGGCCGAAGCTCTGAGCATCCACGTCCCATAATTAGTCAGCATTCCAGCAGTAGGATTGTGGGTGGTTTAGTGTCATTGTAGTTTTGTTTTGGACCCGTGCTGAAAATCCTGATCGGAACACAGACAAACTGTTGTTACAGTTATATAACAGACGTGTGACCCGTCCAGGGTGTCCCCTGTCCCTCCCCCGGGGGCCGCGGGGATAGACTCCAGCCCACCCTGGAGAAAACCCATGCTCAAAAGTGCATCTACACAATTTGTGTTCCTGTGTTTCAATGCTTTTAAGCAACTTCTGTCTAGCACATTAAATTGACTCCTAAATATTTTTAATCGGCTTCACTTGCAGTTTAAAGGTTACTGAATTCACACCTTCCAAAACTGATTTATACCTGTTTTTGCTAAAAACTGACAGTGTCAGATAGTCACAAAAATCAGAAATGCCTTTCAGTTGTCTGTAATCAGAATTATTTACAACATCAACAGCCCAAAAGTCGTGTTCATCTTTCACCGGCACTTCTTTAATGAAGGTTATCCAATAATTATCTCAGCAATGATGTCATAAAGTTGGACATAAGGGCTCGACATAGTTTGGACTCAGAACAGGGTCTCCAACCTCTTAATGATTATGACCTCTGAGTCCTTCCCACAAATCCCCGGGCTCTCATTTCCCCTCTCCCAAAAAATACAGTGTTTAATGATTCCAAAGACTCTGGGGTGAGCTCCAACTCTAATCAATGAACCCCATCTATGGGGAGCCAGTATCCCTGGTGACGCCGTTGCCAAGACAGTCATGCTTGGCAACTCAAGTTCACCATGGTGACGAGTTCCCGTTAAAATATTCTTTTTTTCCCCTTTTCAGCGAGGAGTCTGAGCGGTGTCTAGCTGAACTGGCAAAACTGAGTCATTATGTAACCCCCCCCCCCACACACACACACACTCACCACATCTGCTGTTTTTGCATGTTTGTTTGTGGATTTCATATTTTTGCTTTTTCGTATGAAGCAACAAACGAGAATCTAGTGGAAAAAGTTTGGAGTGATACAAATTAAAAAGGAAGAAAAGAAAGCAATGGGTCGTCATTTTTTAGTCGAAGCTAAATGAGAAGTGACAAAAGCATTTTGCTTTGATTGAGCTTAACTCCCACTAAACTCATCGGATTCTATATCAAAGGAGAACTTTTTTTGAAGCCTTTATATAAGAATTCTACTGTTCTCAAACGGTTACCTCTGTCGGTGGAGCTCCCCCCCGCTCAAGGAACTTGGAAAGTCCCCAAAAAAGATCAGAAAAAATAAAGGGAGGAGCATTCTCCTCTGCTCCTCTCATTGATGAAATGTTTCCTCTTCCTCTTCAATTATTCAGACCGTTTTCATTGGAGAGGTCCCAGTGGCACCCGGTTAGATTTGCATCCTGATTTATTTGTCATATATCCTTTATATCTCTAAATTCTTTATACCTCTCCAGTGGCCCCATGCATCTTTGATGGGCTCCTCGGCAGTGTTTGCAGGCCAGATCCAAACACATTTTACACGTCACGCTGCAGCTGCAGCTCACATATTTCACCTCGGGTGTGTAGTGTGAATAAAAGATTTATTGTCTAGTGTTGTTGTTTTATTTTTCTCCCCTCACACCGCCATTTTTTTTTTTTGGTGATGTCATTGTGGAGCTGCCATCTCAGAGGCTGCTCTTCCTGCTTCCCCTCTTCACTTTTTTTTTTTTTTTTTTTTTTGTATTTTTAGTATGTGTATTGCCCCTTTAGGTGTTTTTTTTTTTTTTTTCTCTTTTTTTTTTTTTTTTTTTTTTTTTTGGGGGGTTTGTGTTGAACTTTGAAAAGTGCAAGAGAAGCGTTTCTCTGACCTGGAAAGGCTGTTTTGCTGAGGTTGAGTGACTGACACAATTAGGTGAGCGTCGAAATTATATGTTGATGCTACCCCATGGGGGGAGGTGGAGTCAGAGCAAATTTATTTATGAGGTTTGCCATCCGAGGCACTTTTGAGACACTAAGAATTCGTTTACAAAAGTCAAACAAATGGCAGAGTCTCTTTTAAAAGCTGTTTGTCGTTTTCACTTTTTCAAGGAGTGGAGTAGAACGGGGCTTTGACATATTTCTGAAAAAAACAGATTTTTTTTTGGGCTGGTTATTCATGCCATTGACATGAACAAATAAATAAATGAGTAAATAAAACTCTGGGGGTTCGTGACACAGTTAAATATGACAATGCTTTGAACTGGTGTCACACAGACTTTACACCCCCCCTCCCACTGTGATGCGACGGGATAAAGATAAACATGTTTGTAATGGTGTAAATTTAATTCTCTGTTTGGCCCGTACTGAACTTCCTCTCACCCACACAGGATGGGAAGCGCTCCGGCCTTCTCCCCTCAATCGAAGAGCAGCGAGCGGAGACAGATTGTGCTGCCTGAATGGGCCACCTAGCCTCACAATCTCCATCTGCTGTGGCCAGCCATGGCTGAGCGGGGGGGGGGGGGGGGGGGGGG
>CAJRST010039999.1:3638383-3664501 GCA_907169785.1 Menidia menidia
GGGGGGGGGGGGGGGGGGGGGGGGGGGGGGGGGGGGGGGGGCAGGGAGGCAGGAAAGGAGGCAGAATGATGGAGTGGCTATTAAATTTACAGCAGGCACTGAGAGGAACACTGTGTGTTGTTGGGAGACTCCTGGACCACAGTGGCACACACACTTTCCACCTTTTCCTCTCTTTTGGTGTCGTAGATTTTTTCTTACCATTTTTTGCTTGTTTTGCGCTTTGATTTCACACTCGCCTCCTCCCTTCATTTATATTTCCTTGATCTCATTCTTTCTATTCATTTCTTTTTTAAACTTTTTTAATTTCTTATTTTCTAATTAGTCTTTGGTCTCTGGATTTTTCTTTCCTCTGTTACTTTGTTCACATTTTTAAAATCTTTTTCTTCCTTTTTTCTTCCCTTTCATGGTCTCTTGTCCCCCGGTTTCCTTTGTCTTACTTAATGTGCTGCTTATTTGGATGTAAGTCCACATGTGCGGGGGTCCAAATCCCCATGCGGCGCCGGGTTTAAATGGATGGGCTTTAATAGAATACGTGCTGGAGTCCTCGGTGGTGGAGAGCGGTTGATCTGAGCTGAGTTGAGGCTAACCTCCATGTTAATTCCACCTCTTATGAAACGGCTCTGGTCGTGGTTGGCTCCGGCTGCGTCTCGGGCTCGGTGACAGCTTGCTAACACGGTGCTGCCGAGGTGTCTCTGCCACATTTTCTCCCCGTTTGCCATCTAATTCACACTTCCCTAAGGCACACTCCCCAAAAAAATTGGATGGTAACACATTGTGGAAACATCCTTACATGACAGTCGTACCATGGACGGGATGGGCGGGGCTGGTGAGACGGGCGTGTGGGTCTTCTGTCCTGATAAGTTGGCATCTTTTTTTTTTTTCTCTCCTCTTCCTCCTTTTTTTTCTCTGGCAGATTTCTTCATCAGGTTGGAGACAGCACTCTGTCACGAAACACTACATGTCCTGAGTAGAGGAAGGGTGGTGGGTGGGATGTGGGATGTGGGGGGTTTGGGGGAGGGATGCTGCCTGACTGGAAAATCGTGTTCGTATATTTTTAATTCATGTGATACCACCTGGCTAATGGTGTTTTTGGATTCACCGGCTATCCACAGAGCTTGTTCAAAATGATAAGGCCTCCTCCAAAGGTACCGAAATTATTTATGTAGCCTGCATTATGAGTCGGTGATCGTAATATTGGAATATTAAAACAGTTCAGAAACGTCAGATAGCATTAGAATGCATTGATGGAAACGCAAACATCTGATGTAAACTGCAGAGGACTTTTCTTCCTCTTAAAAAAAACGTAAGCATGAATTATATAAGGTCATTATAAAAATACAAATATAAACTCATTTCCAAGGAAAGAGCTTGAAAAATGTACCTGAAAAATGACTTGATGTGGGCCTTATGAAAAGAACTATTCTTTTGTCAAACGTTAAGAGGCTCTGTAGTCTCGTGGGTACCATTATAAGCATATTGCTCTATCTTAAATTCTACCCCAGTGGGTCATAACAACATTGTGATGTCAACATTACAGGAAATGCTAACATAGTCATACTGAACTTACAGTAACACGCAGGCCCTTGATGTTATCCTGCCCATTGATTTCATCTGTGGCCCTAAGTACTGACGGCTTCAACTTAAGATAGCATGAGACCATAAAAGGCAGATTGACCAAACAAAACATCATATGATTATATTAAATATTGATAAGAGTCGTCTCCTCTCCCATCAGGCCTTATGGGCAAATAAATGGACAACTGACCAGCCCCGACTGGGCTGGAGCGGCGTGGATAATGAACCAATGGAGCCAAACAAAGTGGAACAAGTAACAGAGGCTTAAGACGGAAAAGTCGTGTGGTACAAATTTATCATATTTTGTCTCTTTCTATTTAGTGCAGAGAACACTGAAAATACAAAGAAAATAAATTAAGAATATTAATAATACATTTAATTTGTTTTCTTTTAATAATATTTGTTCATTATTATTCCAATGGCTTTAGAATTGGTTCAGTAGAATTGTTTTTGCCCTGAAAAATACAGTACGATGCACCTTAAATATCTTATCATACATAATTAACTCTGCACTTTTTGGATGGGTCAATTTGAATGAGTCAATTCTAAACAGAAGGACTTTATTAAGTTGATTAATCACAGTGTTGTGCTGCTACGGAGATCAAAACAAAGCCGACGCTGTTGACACTGAATGCAGCTCCTGATGTTTTGGACAGCTGGATGAGAGAAAAGGGGCCTGCCATTATCAGAGGGGAAATTTAATAGAATTGAGCCGTGATCAAAGGAGCCAGACGCACGAACACACTCGGATATTGGGCCCTGTTTTTGTATTTTGCCTTTAGCTTTTTTTTTTTTTGTAAAACAGTTTTGTTCATTTAAACGACACGGACACACTCTCCCCAAAGAAGAAGTCTTATCTTAGATTTTTATCTTGATTTATGCTCAGAAAAAGTGTAAAATCTCACTGATTAAAGATAGAGTTATCAGTCTGTGCAACGTTGTGTTTGTCAAAATGATTAACATAGTTGCTTTCTTCATTTTATCCGAGCAGATGCAGAAATCACTGTCCTGTTTTTCAGTCAGCGAAAACTTGAAACTGGAAGACATTTGCATGCACTGTGACTCACCCTTTCGAACCCTTAAGTCTGCGGAAGTCTGAAATTAAAGTGAAAAAAAAAAACATCACAACAAACATTTCAACATCCCAAATAACCTGATTCATTAGTCGTGTGCGCATTTCAAACGGCAGATGGGAGAAAAGCAGTTTTTAACAAGCCTTTAGTTGCTGAGGGGGAGCCAGTGTAAGCAGTCTTCCATCAACTGCACACGTTCCTCTGATGAGCCGGCGGCGGCTAAGACGTTTATGCAAGGATGCAACCTCAGCCTTTCAACTGTCCCAGACACACGGACGACAACTTTGATGCCATATTAAATGTGAAGCAACAAACTTGATACGGGTATTTACCAACAAAGCCTTCCCCTCACTCGTGGGTGGTGCGGAGTAAGAGGATTAGTTCTTTTGCTGTCATGGTTTGAGGAAACTACAAGTTTGGAATTTAATTGTTGTTCCGTTGTCTTAAACACAAGAATCTGACTTCATGCTGTACGGCCTGAATGCCACCAATAATAGGGGACACTTTTGGGGTTTATAAACCTCCGGTAGAGCCGTCTATCTTTGCTATTCTTTTTTAGTCTCCTATATTTTTGAGGGAGATTTGGTTTTATATAAATCCAAATTTTTTTACCAGATTTAGCTTAATTGGTTGCAGTCGTTGCTAATTGACATTTACCACACACTGGTGTGTGTGTGTGTTTGTATATATGGTGTTTTCTTGCAATTTAACTGAACACTTCTACGATTTATTGTAAAATAAATAAACTTTTTCTGTAAAAAAAATGCAAGGGTAGAATGTGATTATCGCATTTCTACCCTCTCAGTGTTAAATGTTATTGTTATCTAATACAGGATTTTGCCTATACTTGACAGAAACATCTCACATGTGTTGCCGTGAAGTTTTAAGCATATCTCATGTTTGAATTCATTATTTATCTTTGTTTTTCAGATAATTAACAGGCAGCTTGTTTAGTGGAACCTTGGATGTCACGTCAGCGTGAGAAGAAAGATGGAGTTTGAAGACGAGGAGCATCCGGAGTCAGGAGAAAGAGACGGGGCGTGGGGAGGAGGAGGGGAACGGGGGGTTGGGGGGGTGGGGGTGGGGGGGTCGTGGTGGCAGATTTTTCACCTGAAGGCATGAGCAGGCAGAGAACCCCGTGGGTTCAGCGGGGAGCAGCCGGGCCCGCCCCAGTTCCAGGAAGGCCCTCTCCACTGTGATCCATTATTCAGCAACGAGCACAATTAGCCTCCGTCGAGCTATTCTTTACATGCTCGGATAAGATAGATTCAATGTACGAAAGAAGGCGAAACATCTCCGCCCCTGCTCCCCCTCGCGCACATCACCACTTATTTATTGATTTTGCACTTTAATGCGTTAGAAATGGTATCGATGTAGCTTTTATCCCTTCACTTATTCATCAGGGCTTTATAGAGTTTGTTTAGAGCTGTTTAGTGAGGAATCGTCGTCAAAGACAGAAGGGAGGGGATACGTTAAGCTACCTCATCCATCTCCACCGTATCATACACGCGTATCATTCCTGCGTTTGATTGCAAATCGCTGGCATTCAAAAAGGAATTGACCTCAGGGACCCTAATGAGCACTCAGCTTCAGAGGCAGAACATTAATACGGCCACGCTAAGTGCAGGTGCTCGCTCATATGATGCAGCGACTTAAGTTTAATGTTTTGGAAAATAGGCTTTAAAGTTCCATGTAAAGATTGATGCCTCTTTTGGCTGCGTGTTACCAACGGGTGGAACTCAAGTCCCAGTTCCCACCGCCCCGCTGTGAGTGATGGGTGCGGCCCCAGGTTTCGCTGCCCAGATTTGAGTTTAAGACTAGAAATTCCAAAAGAGGGAAAATATGACCCTCTCTCGCTAATAAAAGTCGGCCCCGATGATTCAGGGAGGTACACCTTTGGTTTGCTTATTCAGCATTAAGGACAGAAATTAGAGCCACTGATTAACATGTTAGAGCTCGCTGGTTTTGCCTGAGGCTGACACCATGTTTTGGTCATTGTAGGAGACAGTCATGCTATCAACATGGTGTCATGGCCGTTTATATCGGGTTTTAGGGACGTCAGCCTCACTTAGGAACAGTGGAAGGGTTAAAAGATAATTAATGCAATTAAAGGGGGAAACTTCCACAGTTTTGGCTTTAACAGTGTTTAACAGACTATATACATATATATAAATTAATAAATATATATGGATATGTAGATATAAATATTAGATATATATGTAGTTCTATTTTAGTTTTTCTTTTTTTTTGTGTTATTGATTGTGGTTTGTGCCATAACATTAAAACTAACTATTTGTTGTTTATTAGAAGTTCATTTAAGGCATAGAAATGTGACTTTTTATGAACTCAGCTTAAAATCTCAGAAGCATTTCATCTCAATTAGCAGGCCATCCCGGTAAAGCATCAGAGAGCTCGGCGTGTCAAATAAACAAAGCCATTTCTTAAGACAAAGTAATTCCCTGGCGGTACAGAGATAATCTCTCACATAAGCATAACTTTGTGGTGGCAGCAGTTCGCAGCCATTCTGCTCTGAATCATTATTCATGCGACTGTGCCGGAATGGAGAACAAATGTGTGATAGGGTGAGGCTGATGAGCCAAAAGTGTCTGAGCTCCCCCCACATTTCAGAGCTTAATGGGCATATTCTACAATTATATACACGGCATAATTCAGCCCAAATTGGCTCACCTGCCATATTCACATGAAGTACCTTGGCTGTAGTGCTCTAACAAAATGGCTCTGCTTCCCTCTTCAATTTTACCCAAGAACGTTTTAACTTGACTTAATCACTTCCTATGAAAACTTTTATTTGGTCATGGCTCTAGGCCTCGGGCTGTTCTTTATCCTTTCTTAAAGTGAGCTGAGGATTTTCTCTGCTGTTGTCATGCGCTTTTTTTATCGCAGCACCATTTTTTATCATAATAAACGTTAATTTGATTAGATAGCAGTCTGGAAGCTTTTCTATCTGGGATCGGCCGCGATATCATGGATGTCCAGAAATACATTTGCTGCACATTTCCAGTACATTTACTGCATAAAAAAATTGCTTTGTGATTTCCTCTGTGGAGGGGGGATTAGTTTCCATTACGAGACATGGGTAAATATACATGCATGTAACTAAAAACCAAGCTCTAACAAAAAAATAACACAATCAGGTCTGTGCTTTGAATCACTCAGCCCTGTTATTTTATGCCTTTTTCCAATGCAAATGAGCCTTAAAGACTGTGTACGTCTAATGATAACAGTTGTGGATGAACGCATGTCGTCTGCATCCAGCTGTGTTAGGCTGCTACCCGGGAATATATTGCCTGGTATATGCAATACCGCTGATCTTTTACGAGCACACACTAGCCTGGTAGCCAGAAACTTGGTATGCATCGTGATTAGTTTTCATTTACGTGAGGCACTCCTTAACAAGGTTTTTCCAGAACATCCCAACCACCAGCTTTGACCCCTTCTTTGCAGGTGCTGTCATTGCACCAAATCAGGCAGGTAATTAGTCCAATTAAATGTGGGTGTGTGCGCAGAGGGGTGTAGAGGGGTTCATTAGCCGACACTCCCTCTTACCAACCCCCCCCACCCCTTTACCCCACTCCAGTTGATCTTTAAAAGACTTCCCTCCCCTTCCATTCTCAGCCTCCCCTCGCTTATCTCCAGCCGGGTTACCCCTGACCCTCTCCTGCCCGCCTATTCCCCCCCCGGTGGTTGGGTGGGTGGGTTTTAGGGGTGTGTGGAGGTGGATGGGTGCATGCATCAGGGCCGGCTGATCAAAGCCCCCCTTCGGGATCCCTGGGGAGGACAGAAGCAGAGGGGGGAATTTAAACAGTGGCCTAAGCCAGGAAATCAGAGCTGAGGTGAGAGGCGTGGGGGGGGGGGGGGGTAAAGATCAACTGGAGTGGGGTAGAGGGGTGGGGGGGGGGGGGTTATTGTGGCTGTGTTGTAACCCAGGAGAGGGGTAGCCCTGCTCTTAATCCCCCTAATGAGGGAGGAGATCTCACCGAGGCTGCTTTCACCTGGAAAGGGGTCCTAATGTGGTTTGCATGGTGACAACCTTTGAGAGCTATTGGTTTTTTTTTAAAGAGGGCATAAGAAGTGTGAGATGTAAGAAATCTCTGGATTTGTCGGAGCAGCGTGAAGTGTATTGAGGATGACAGAAGCATCAGAAACAACAAAGTGGTCTCCAGAGGCTGACAATATCCTGTGTGTGTGCGCGTGTGTGTGTGTGTGTGTGTGCAGCAGTGTGTGATGATTCCTGTGAGCTGAGCCTCCTTTTTTTTGAGTGTGTCTGTGCCGGTTGTGAGCTCGGACGCGTGTGTGCGCGTGCGTTTAGCCCCGTACAGTATTCATGTGTGTGTGTGTGGTGGTGGCGGTGAGTGTTTTTGTTCTGTTGCGTGTCTCTGTGTGTGTTCTGTCATGTCAGGGCCGTGACAGGCGCGAACGCTGATTCAGTCTGGCGGCGCCGGCGTCTGAAAACGCCAGGGAACCCACCGGGAGCAAATGATATTCATTGGTCTTAAACGCTCGGGTTGGCTGGCCGGCCGTGTTGCAACTGCTGGTGTCATGTTACATTATGACCCAAAGATGACAGGGGGGGGGGGGGGACAACACGGCTCTGAAGAGTGGAGCGAGGAGGAGGAGGAGGAGGAGAATGTGAAGACAGGGCAGGATGTGGAGTGCTGACAGCTCAGCTGAGGTCATTTAAACCTGCTTTGTCATTGGGCATTTCACTAAATTTTCAACATTTTTACACTCAAACTCTGACACATTTATTCATTTTCAGACCTGGAAATTCCAGTTATTCAACCAGTTAAAGGCCCACTAACTCCTCACACTGATGAAATGTCATCTGTTTTATTATGGGAACATGAGAAAGTCAGCAACATGTTTTCGGTTTGTCATTTGTCATTTTTATGTCCATCACGTGTGTATTTTCTTCAACCAGGCGAGTATTAAAGAAGCATCAGCCGGTGTGGAGGAGTAAAGTGTCAACAGGGGGTGCTGCACAGCAGTCCAGAAAACTGTTGCTTTGAGAGCGTTTGGGAACATTTCATCCATTATTTTAGAAGTTATTAAACATGTGGAAGTATTTAAAGCTATTTTTAGAGTGAATCTTTGGTGTGTGGCTCTTTTGACGGGCGTGTCTTTCCCTTTCTCCCGCTCCCCCTCTGTGGGTTCATGTCGATCCCGAACACGGTTTTGAGGTCAGTTTGAAGTGCCCTGTATCTTCTGCATCTCTTTCTCTCTAACCTTGACTGCTACACCTACAGACCAATAAGTAGATTTTCAGATTAGATGTAGGCTGCTTACAGCAGAGCGTCAACAAAGAAGCTGCCAACATCTGTCTGAAAGTGCTTAGACTTTAAATTCCTGAGTTATTTCTGCTTGGTGGATATGAGGTACTGTCTCCTTCAGAGCAATTTAAAAATGTAGATACTTTCATGGCCAGCGGGAATAAGGAATAAAAACAATAAAGCTGTTTTATGAGCACTTTGCGCATTGTGAAATTATTTCTAAAGGAACAAAGCTGGTTCAAATGTCGGAATATGTTTCTGTAATTTTAAATCAAATTGGCATGTAAGGAGGTTGCTGTATTTAAGGCTTTTGTTGGAAGAGAACGTCATCTGCGAGTGTCAAAATGGAGACGTAGCTTTGTTGGAAACTGAACAAAACGGCATCTGTGCCAAAGGAGAAAAAGTCTGAAGTCAAAACAATAGTGCCAAGCTAAGACAAAGACTGCATCTATCAGTTTCTGCCACTGAATGGAGGATGTTTGATTGTTGATACAGGGTGAGCAGACAGCTGCGAGGCTTTATAAAGACGAGACACTGAGTTCCTCTATTGTCAGTCCATACCTTGGGCATGGATCAGTTTTGACAAAGCACCATTATTTGTCGTCGCCATGCTCGTGCGGTCAGATGGTGAGGATTTTTTCAGAAGCAGACGGAGAGAGTCAGCGGATAAAACAACATCGTTGAAGAGCCAGTGTTTTAGTTTGTGTCGTAGGAAGACAGAATGAATGGATTTGTCTCAGCATTTTGTGTGGTGATACAGTTTTTTTTTTTCTGGGGGTTGTTTGTGTTTCTGCCAATGTTGACAGGCTAAGTTACATTCCTGGCCCTGAGTTGACTTTCTGCCAAAGCTTCTGCTGGAGTCTATTAAAACGTGGCTCAGCTGGATGTGTCAAGTGCAAAAGTCAGAGGATTCAGACAGTGGATATATGTATTATATTAAGAAAATAGAACTTGTGAAATGCAAAAAAATATCTCAACTTTCCATTTTTCCAACAAAAAATGTCTCTATGAAAGAAAATAAATCCCAGACATACCGTTAATGAGCTGTTTTATCAGCTCTGATGTCAAAATGCATATATTTATAGGTTAGATATGGTTAGAAATATTCTAAGTATAGAAAATGGGGTATTTGTAACTTGGAGCTTTATTTGAGTAAATCAGCTATTTTTGTACGTCACTTCATACAATTTCAACCTAATATCGAATTTTCTGCATTTCTTTATCTGTTTTCAATGTCATTTCCTAGACTTTCAATCTCCAAATCAGTCAGGTGTATGAGGCGTGTGTTTGCACTACAGCAAGCACTCCAGAGCCCCTCTCTCACAGTCTGTGCACGTCTTGCACTAGCCGTTAACCCGAGCATCTCCTCGGCACTGCAGCTGCACCAACATCTGTGCCTGTGTCTTCTTCATCCGCCCCATTCCCTCCAATAACCTGCCATCCCTCTGAAGGGTATGAATAAAGAAGGGAACAATCTGGATCCTCTGTTACACAACATGCTGCAGGGACTGGAGGCATCAATAATACATTTACAAGCATTCACCTTCACTTTACTTTGCTTTTATGTAGTATTTTGTCAATTGTACACATCTATCTATCTATCTATCTATCTATCTATCTATCTAGGAAGGGCTCAAAAAGCAGGACAAAGAGTTAGTGGGCCTCTAAATTCTCCAGATACCAATCTGATGGCCTTTGTGAGAAGCAAGCACACTCCATAAAGACCCCACCCACAGGGCCCGAAGGATCTATTGCTAACATCCCGGAACAAATTCCAGGACACACTCGCCTGTTTTTTTTCCCCAGAACCTGACTGGTCGGAGCTGTTTTGATAACATGAAAAGGAACTACTGGTTATACTGAAAAGTTTTTTTTTTTTTTTTCCAGCTTTGTGTTTTTGGAGTAAAGTTATTGAAAGTGTTTCTCATGTGTGTGATAATGCGGAGTATCAATTTAAGGGTAAGAGCTGAAATTAGCAGTGTTAGAAAAAACACGTTGCCTCAGAGCGATTATAATTTGTGCAGGCACAAACATTATGTAAAACATTTGAATTCACCGCTGAGCCTTTATGGCAAAATAAAAGAAAAAGGAATCCAGCTGCTGGTAAATCCTGTTTGCAAATCTAATGTTTGTGTGCGAGAAGCCAAGAAAAGCACAGCCTCGCTGTGCGCGATACTGCGCTGGGTAAAGTCACATACTGAAAATCCCTTTCACTTCCATCTTGGCACTGCACAAATTGGCATGTAGGCGGGACCATGTTAATATGGTGTGAGACTGCTAATGGCTTTATGATTGGATAATTAGAGGAAGGTGGGTAATTAGGAGAGTAGTCTGTGCTTGGCTTCCCTGCTGGAGTGAGTAGGAACAGGAAGACTCCCTGCTGGCTGTTGAAGGGTGTTTATGTGCGTGAGTGGGGAAGTGTGTGTTTTTGGATGTCACTGCTACTGGCTTATAGTATAAACCCTTTCCGTGCCAGTTTGAGATTCCAAACATTCAAACAGGGTTGTACTAAACTGAGAAAACACAAACAAGTGCTGTTTGACTCCAAAGTCTTTCCATGAAACAATCTCTTCCCGACGACTGAAACAAGTCGGGAAGCATTTCCCAAAATATTCTGGTGCAGATTTTCTGTTGTCAGCGGTCCATCCTGCTGCTTTAAGAGCATGTTTTTAATCCTGGAGAAAATGACTGTGTGAAGCTAACGACTTCTCCCTCCGCCTGTCCAACATCTCCAGACATCATTAAAGCTCGGCTATAGCCCAGGGCTGCACATGAACCCCTTCTTCAAACTATACACTTTATCCATAATTCAGCTATCTATCCTGAATTATTCAAGCAAATAGAGGGGAAAATAATGGAGTTCACTGAATCTTACTTACACATAAAACTATTTTAATGTTGATGTGAATTTCTGAGGCTTTGGGATGCTGTGATGGGGGGTGTGGGGGGGCTTAAGTAGCACTGGAGTCCTGACTCAGGCAGGGCTGGATGCGTCTGTTCGCTGACACATAAGCACATCGTCAGGGTTGTGGATAAATTGTCCTAAAACAATAATTACATTCAGAAAAATACACCTATGTGCTTTAGCATGGCGATGACATCATTTCACACAAAAAATACAACATGCTGCTTTATGCCTCCATTTTTTTCAATTAGAAATTCAGGATAAACATTTTTCAAAATCCTTAAAAATGATTCAGCAGTGATTAAAACACAATATATGTGTTCCATTTTTTATTGCCTAAAAGAAAGTTTTTTTTCCACTTACATATTTACCGTGTGTAATATATGTCATGACAGGAAATGGCTCTGCCCCTCCGTCCTCGTGCCGTCTGACCGTTTGTTTAAACGGACAGGGGATAAATGCAACATTGCCCCCTACTTGATATCCTATCAGAAAAGGGCTGAGTTAACATTAGCTGCTTCCTTACCATACCATAATCCTTGGTGTTAAATCATTTACTCCCTTTGGAGTGGGTAAAGCCATGCAACTTTTATCGCGGGAAAAGAATCAGAATTTCCCTGGATAGAAGGGTGGCTCATGCATAAATAAAGCATGCAGTACATGCAAGCACTATAACCTTGCTTAGAGGTTTAGCAGGGAGCACAGAGCGCATTACTGAGAGGTTTTTATACTGTATCATATGGAGGCTGTAAGCTGGATGCTCCATCAGAGGGTCTTTGGTGGAGGAAGGCAGAGTTGCAGGGGAAAACATCTTAAGCTAACTCTGGATCCTGGGACGGCACACAGGAAGAAGCCCTTGGGTCATGCACTCAAACACACTGTTTTACAGCAAATGCTCCTCTCAACCTTTTAAAAGTCTTCCAAATTGTAATCATGTCTCTCACAGTGACAGAATAAGTGATTTAATGCATCCTCATTTCCATAAATGGGTGCTCTTACAGGGCTTATTTGCAAATGTATCTTGTAAAAATTGTCATCAAACCTGATTGTGTTGTAGCTGCAATTCCTTTACAGCCGATTTCAGAATCCAATAAAGTCATTTGGATATTTTCTTCCCAGTGTCCCCAATGGCAACTTTCGTATGGTTGCATCATACGTTTAGGGTCATAGCTGTGCTATTTTATTAACATAGTGCATATATATCACTATAATGAAATATGTGTGACAAGAATAGTGACAGATGAGTTCAGTCAAGGCATTGCCCTCATTCTAACGACTGAATATATGGGTGTGAAAAAGCATGCATAAACATGCTGGTGACACTGAGATGGGGGTTTATGTAATCCATAAAAACAACCAATTCGTGAGCGTAGTTAATCAGGAAGAAGCAAAAGTGCTTTAGTGCATGTTGTTGCATTACTGAATAACCGGGACGTGAAAGTGAAACACCAGTGTTCAAAGCTTGGTTTCAAACTGGTTTCCTGTGGTTAGAAATGCCACCTACCACCTTCTTCTGGAGACTTTGTGGCTTTTCCCAATATATCTGCTCTAATCTGAAGTCGAATAGCTTTGGCTTTCTTGCAAGGGAAGACAATGATCCTCCTGACATGTTTCTCACTGACAAATCATTTTTTTTCTCACAGTTGTTATTAATATATACCAGCAACACGCTGAGGGGAGGGAAGGTATGTAACTAAGTAGCGCTGTGGGAGAGAAACAGTGGTTTAATTCAGGAGATTAAAATACTCAGCTCCTTTGTAGGGCCTCAAAAATAGTTGATTAAATAAATTAGCCAAACTCAACCACATTTTGCAGTGTTTAGGTGGTTTAATTAGAAGAAAGAAGTGTTTTACAATAGACCTTTTATGTTTCACAGAATTTTTTTCAGTGTTGTTTGCATCTCGGAGCACCCTCAGTCCTCAGGGCTGGTTTCTATCCCGGCAGGAAAAGTGAACATAGTTGTTATCACAAAGAATCAAGCAAACTTTCACCTAAAAATTGGTAATTTCCTTTTCAGTAATCAGTGGGTATGAGAAAAGCTGGAGTAGCATTTTTTATCATAACTTTTAACCCTCTAATGCATTTGTATAATTTTTTATACATACGGTTTCTGAGACCTTTTGAGCAAAACCCTGTTGTACAAAATCAGATATACCTGATAACAGAAGACTACATAACAATCCAAATCAATAATTTTGACTTATCGCACGTTAATAAATGATAAATGACAAATATATATTTGTTATAGGGCCAAATAAAGAATTTTTAAAAAATCTCTCTATTATTTCTTGGATCAGGCTTTAAAGGGTTAAATCCGTCTCTTTTTCCTGGTGTATGTCTGTATGGCTGCATTGAAGTGGAGGGAAACAAGGGACAAGGTCACTGGAGGAATAGAGTGGTGTGTGTGGGAGGACTGAGGGATAGAATGACTGGGGTGTAAAGAGCAGCGCGGAGAAAAGAGCAAGAGATCACAGCAAGTTGGAGAGGAATGAGGCCCAGACGTGAGAACTAATTTGACACATTTGCCCAGAATTCCTGCGCCGTCTGCCACTATCAACACGTTTATCCTCTTTGTCTTGTTATCGAGGGAGATGAGGCCTCCGAGGTCTAGCATAGGTCTGGCAGATCAAAGAAGGTGCTTCTCCCGTAGAACCACTCTTCCAAATGCACAATCTCTTTCTGTTCATACATTGGAGGAAGGAGTTACAGCTAATGAAAAGTGAGACTGACAGTCATTTTCCTCAGATATGTGGGGGGTACAATGTGAGTCCTTTTTGTTTTACCATACCTGAAACATATGAGGTTTTGCCATCTATATAGATCACAGCAGGTCTTTATATCTATGTCTTTTTTTCTCTGTCTCTAAATCCGTGTTTAACACTATTGTAGAACTTCCAAATTGTTCTCTGAGGATTCGCAGATTTTTTCTTTGAGTCTCAGGCTTTTACATGTACTTTGAAAAGTTTTTAAGCTTCAGTCCTTCGCTGACATTCAGGTTTCTGCGTTGGAACAGACAGGATGCTTTGAGCTGAGCGACAATAATAAAGACGCCACAGTGAGTTTGTGTTGGATCGTTTCCAGCCGTGTAATTGTCAAGCAATACGTCTGTGAAGATACGCTGAACTTAGCCGCTCCGGCCAGCTGTTAGAATCGATCAGAGTTTGCAGAAGTTTGCAGGACAGCATGCTCACTTAAATAATTTGGATATGTGTAGAAAGGAAGGAAATTGTTCGGTCCAGGTTCTATCAGGTGATATCATTTGAAACAGAAAAATGACACAAATTGTACTTATTAAATCGAATCTTTTATGAGAGAGTTATTTTTATTAACAGGGCTCTTTGGGGGCATTCAACATTTACATGAATGTCATATCAGTTCATTGTAATGAAGCATAAATCAACACATTGGACATTTTGATGCGACTATAGTGGAAGTTAAAGCATGAGGGTGATATGAAAAGCCACAAACATGAAAGCTAGCTCCACTACATGTTAATCCACGTGATATTTTCTTAGAGCTAGAGTTATAAACCAACTGTTTAAAACTAGTAAAAGATGATCAGGAATCATGAGAAAGGTATCATCAGAAAAAAGCCCATTCACCAAATCTTGTGACTGGGGAGTAGAGCTTCTGCACAGGAGAAGCCAGAGCGATCAGCACTGCTGGGGGATTTCAGAGCTGTAAGCTGACCCAGACTCAGAAGGTTTTATTGTTTCATTTCTCTTCTCGCTAACTAAGCCACCCATTAGCAACCTTTGTCTGCTCTAATGAGATATTCCCTGTGAAATGTTAATTACTAAACACCGGGCCGAGTGGCTTCCAGTACTGACCCCATTCTGATTCAACTTAATAACAATTACTGTAGTTTCTGAAAAAGTGGGTTAGAAGAAAATTAGGTTGTACTGTAACAAGAGAGTAAATGTGTTGAAACAAAGTCCAGGGGTTGTTTTTTTTTTTTTTTTTTCGGTCTGACGGGTTTTACTGGCAGAGGAATTGTGTGCGTTGTTGCACAGATTTGAACTCAGGCTGACGTTTGATTGAGGCAAACTTGCACCCGTCATTCATAACTTTGGGTTCAGACGACGTAAATGTTCTAGAAGCCGTGTAAAACTTCTGCACATGTCTGCATGAATCTCGCCCTGTGTGCTTCTTAATGGCAAAGACCTTCTCTGTTGGCTCAGCCATGAATAACAGCAATTGTTCGACCCACTCCCTGTTTATTCCCTCTGTGCCTCTGCCAGCTGGCATCTGGTGCCCGCACACCATAATATTCGCCCCGTGTCCTCTCCCTCCACACAGTACAGCATCCCGCTATAGGCCTGCCGTCACGTGACCTCCAGCTGTGCACACAACATTCCTCTGTCACCATACAGTCCAGATGATGCACTGTCAGATCTTAATACCCATTTTGTAATTTATTTATTTTTAAATAAAGAGAAAAAGCATAAACATTGAGGTGCTTTATGCATCCTCATCCACATGTGCACATGGAGCTACATATTCATGGAGGTGCTTCTTTTTTTTTTCTTTACACAATTCTCTCATGCATGTGAACACATGCATACAAAGCTCCCCTCCCATCCTCTCAAATGCAAGCCCTGCATTTTCCAAATGATCTCATCAGATTAGCCCCAGATTGCTACCTATTACAGCCCCACTACTTATTTAGCAATTTGGCTAGGGGGAAAATTGCCCCCCGCTTGATGGCTAATTTTCAGAGGTGACATTTTGCTACACTGGGCTGCAGTGCTTAGGGGGCCTGTCGCTGGATAGACAGGGGGTCCGGTTGTAGTCCAGCCATTAGAGCTAAATGATCCCCTCTGACTTGATTTACTGACAGGGGTCTTCAAATTGTAACAAGTGTGGACAGAAAAAAACTGGAAAGCTAAGGAACTGTGCTGGGGATGGTCACACTGTTGTCATTTGGACCAAATGCATTTTGGGTTCTGCAGCCTCAGACTCCACTTAATCATGTGATCTGGGTTCTTTTCCAGTTACAAATTTAACTATGTGCAAACCAATATACATAATTATTTCACCGCTAAACTGCCCACAGTCAGTGAACTGTTTAAATTTTTTTTTTTTTAAATGTTACATAGCTCAACAAAACAAAAAAAACTTATTCTGGTCACAAAACATTTAAATCTACGAAAAGAAGATGGAATCGCACAAAATTGATATATAAATAATCCTAAATGGAATTTAAACGTCGGTTAAAAGTCGGTTAAAAAAATTCAACTGAATTCCTTTAACAATGCGGCTTAGTTTGAATACGTCATAAAGCGAATGTGACACGTTGGGATCCACTGTAACGGTGTTTATTTGAATAAAATGAATCATTAAGACAATGTGGACCCTGGTCCTCAGGGACCACAGTCCTGCTTGGTTTCCAGCTCCAGCACACCTGATGCAGATGAAGTAGGACGAGGAGGACAACGAGTCTTCATCTGTATCAGGTGTGCTGGAGCTGGGAAACGTGCAGGACTGTGGTCTCTGAGGGACCAGGGGTGCGAAACACTGGATTAGAGGAGGAAAGAGGAGCAGGGGGGCCAACAGGGGGAGCAATAAGGGTAAACAGAGTTTTCTGGGAGAGGCAAGGAAAAAACAAGGCGGCCATTCCAGGTGAGTCGGCCCATGTGGCCTTGTTTTTTTCAGTTATTCCTATCCACTGTAGGGCCGTTTAGGATAGTCTGTCTGCTGAATCTGCTAGTGTGTCTTATCCCGCCCTCCATCCTTTTTGGGGTTCCAGACTTTCTCTGACTGATTTCCTGTGCAGTCACCCCCACCAGGAATATATTTATACCTGATACCGTAAGGTGCATTGACTAATAGCATCCACTGCGCAAAATCTGATACGTTATGCTGATGTGAAAGTGCATCAATAATCCCTGTTGAGTTATGAACTGACCATGATTATTGCCCTGAGACTGCGGGAAGTCCGTTTGAGGCAGTAAAATATAAAACCATGACATTGTAAATATGCAGGCCATTAAAAACAGCCAGCTGACATAGCCAAAAATAACCCCGACACACTGTCCAAGGCAGAAATATGGATTATCGCCTCATGCAGTACAATTCTCTTTATATCTTTCATGATCTGTAATACTCCCTCTGCTCTCATTTATAATGAATGGAAAAACCTTATGTGAGGCACATTTTATGCTAAGCTGATGATGTCCATGGAGGGTAGCTTTATGGCTGAGAGTGTTTGTGTGCGCGTTCTTTCCAGCTACCCCAGGGATTGTTTGTCAATTCAGATCATAGATGCTGCTATAGATTAGATAGATGGATGGATGGACTGGTCCAGGGTTTTATATAACACAGAAGAGGAATGAAAATACCCAATGTATGAAACATAACTCTTTAAGTATAAACCATAAGGTAAAAACTGTGTTAAAAATATCTTATTTTTCATCTTGTAAATATTCCATCAGTGCAGGTGGAAACTTTTTAAAGTTTATGTTGTCAAATGATAGACTCACATGTCACCTGAAATAGATTCAAAGTAGACTATTTTTCAGAAGCTGACAGCTTGTTGACACTTTAACGTTAAAGAAAAAAATCTCAGCTGCATCTTCATGCTCAAACAACTCTTTTTTTGGTTGAGTTTCTTTAAAAACTCCAGAAAAATTAGCTAAGATATTAAAGCCATTAAGACCTGAAGTGCACAATAACCAAATAAGAGAGGAGTTACACAGCAGACTAAAAGAAAAAGATTTGACAATACTATTTACATTTTCCATGTCTGAATTTTTTTTTAGGATCTTACTTTTTGGCACAATCTCCTCCTGAATCAGATGATAAACTGACCCAGGCTGTTGAAACACTACTTTTAGGAATACATTTATTTAATAAGATTAAAACCAGCTTTTGTGATTCCTCAGATAGAGGGTTTTTATTTTATTTTCTCTCCAGGAAAAAAAAATCAATTGTGTGGGGAAAAACTGAAAAAGCACCAACAAAAACCTGTCTGCATCCTGTGTTCTCCAATTTAAGAATTGGATTTGAAGAAAAGTTAGAATAGTCCTGCATTACCATAAACAGGAGAGTCAGATAAAAGAGATTCAGAGAGTTTATTTAAGGATATTCCATCAATCTTATCCTGATCATTTGATTGAAAGGTGTTTATTTTCTTTGTGACAACCTCAAAGAACCTCTATCAGGTCTTTCATACTTCTATAACTTCTGAATATTATGCTGTTGTGAGACCATTAAATCATCTTTAATCATTGATTTTGCTTTTGTATGCAGGACACTGGCTATGACCACCAAATTTAATAAGGCTTTGAATATTAGTTTTACATATTGTCGAGGTTGGGAGGGGGGTTAATCCCTGAAAGATCAGCGGTTCTCTCACACTGCAGATAATGAAAGCTGAAAAATCAGCCATTTTGCACGCTGATTAGCTGCACTGAAGCATTAGCAGAAGGAAAACAGTGGCATTATGGCCCTAATGATGACCAATTTAAGGACCCCTAAGGACCCCAGCTGTGTCCAGGACCAGACATATTGGCCCATGATGAGCTAAGCCAAGCTTATTTACCCATTCACTTTCCGCCCGTTCTGTAACAGCCGTCCCTACACAAACACATATGCATAATGGAGAAATAATGGAATCTTCTAATAATTTGCTTGAGCCAAGGAGGAGAGTAAAGGGATAGCGAGTCGGTGGCTGGCTTTCTAAATGACATGCCCCTGTGGCCTAACACGATTAGAATTAAACTATGAGGCTGCCAAGGCCCTTCTTCAAGGGTTGGAGATGAAATATTGAGATTGCTGCCATGGCTTTTGCTCTCTTCTCAGCTTCCCGCGACATTCCCTCACTCTGACACTTGTCTGCCAATCAAAGTGATGGACAGCTAACATGTAGAGAACAAAGATGAGGTCCGCTGAGCCAGTTTGTTTTAGTCAGTTTGGTGGTGAAGGAGGTTGAGTGACACATGGACGCCTGGAGACACACCGCCTCACTGAGGTGGTGTCCTGCGGTTTATTTTTGTGCTGAAATCATACAGTAGGAACCTTGTCAGTCTCTGTGTAGAGGCGACTGTCAGCTGTTTACTGTCAGGGAAATGAAGACACACTCCTGTTCCAATCTAGTCAGATCCAAAGTTATTTGGCAGTTCGGTTGATATTCAAATGAATGATTTTCAAACCTGAAACCAGCCTTTTTATAAGGGCAGTTCTTAATAGAAAGTACTGTCGGGCCTCTGAGTGTGTATCATATTATTCGGTAAGCTTTTTTTGACAGTCAAACTTTAAATGAAAAATGATAATGGCATTCAAAAACTATTCATTTACCAGAACAGACATTTTTCTTTTGAGTGACAACGATGATCTGCCATGTTATTTTGTATCTAGATGACTCTAAAGACCCTGGATACTAACACCATTGAAAGAGAGTTTCTGGGATTTATTTTGTCTATAAATTGAGTTAATCTTAACAAACAAACATTCTTCTTCTTCTTTCTTACTACAGAAATACATGAATAGCCACTTCTCTTATTATATGAAGCATGGTTACATGGTGATGGTGGGGAGTTTAGCATCGTCTCCTCACATTCAGAGAGCTCCTGGTTAGTCCGTGCACGTCAGGTTAACACTGGGCTGCCGGGATAGGGAAATAATGTTGAGCTTGGTCCTGTTCTTCACTTTGTCTGAGGATTTTTTGTTGAAGGATGTGAATCAGAAGCTGGAAGCTTCTCCACTCCATCTTGCATGGTAGGAGTTCTTGCATGGCAGGCTGCCCCAGAGAAAAGTCACATTCTGCTGGACGGGACCATCAGCACACTGTTGTATCTTTTTTGTATCAAGCTTCAAATGATGGAGCCTTGAACCCGGAATGGCAGTAGTCCATGCCACTCACTTTAGCTTAATGATGTGCTCTCTGTCCATCAGTAATCCAGCACAGGACCATCAATCTGCTTCATCACTCACTCTAATTTCAGCTCCGTTTAGCCTTTGAAAACCTTGTCTCCAGTTATTTCTGGGCCCAGCGCTGATGCTCTGAGTTGCATTAACCTTGGTCATGTCTGTGTGTGGCACCCGTGGAATATGCCGGTACTTGAGGAGAATTACTTCCTGCAGGCTTTTTTAAACCTTTGGCAGTATTTCTTATTCATACTTTTACCTCTGAATCTCTCCAGCATTCAGTGCCTGAGCTATTTCAATAACTTTTCCTCTATTTGAATGATCTGGCAGTCCCCCTTTAAAAGTTGAGGTTTGAATTAAAAATGGAATGAAACTCAGGTGTCCTTAATTGGTCAACAGTAATCTGAAGTTGTGAATCAAAGTCTTTTTGGTAAATTTGACTCCACTTTCCCTCCACTGGAGCTCGTGCGTGAACCACAGATACTGTTTTTGGCACGGCAGGAGAGGCTCATGATTATTTGAATATTTTCTCCCTCATGAATAATACAGCGCGCAGCTTGCTGGATGGGGATCTCTCTCTTTTGCTTGCTCTCGCTCGCCATGCGAGTGTGAAACAGAATTATCGCGCTGTGCATTGTGTGCTCACATACATGCACCTGTGTTTAACTATAAATAAGGAGCCAAGAAAAACCATTCTTCTCTGATATGCATGTTGATCTGGGGCCTGCTGGGCGCAGAGTGAGTGTGCAGAGGTGAAAAGGTTGCCAGTCTCTGTCCTGCAGGGTTCTGGGCTGCCAGTGAGCATATGTTTCTCTCTGTGATCTCCCGGCCCACAAGCCACAGAGGCCCGCGGTGTGTGTCCCGTCAGAGCCTGCCGCTGCCAGGAGAGCAAACATCTTGATGTGGTGTGAAGACGGGGAGCTGCATCCAGCTTCCCGCTGCAGAGTCTGCAGGCTTAAACCCTCATTCTGCTTCAGCTGAACAACACTTCCTCCAGCCCTGACGTGGGAGGTCGGCCCTCTGTCATTCACGAAATATTTGTTTAAAAATGTGGGATTTGTTTGTCTCCATTGGGGATGTTCTGACTGTTAAGCATGTTAACCTTGTCAGACTTTTTATGACTAGACGATGAAATGATCAGCCATTCAAAACTTAATTTATGTAACACTTTCAAACTGGAGTCATTTCAAGTGCTTAAAAGTGATGACAACAAGAGAAAGGAAAGCAAATATAAAGGTACAGGTCTCTGGTCAGCAGTCCTTTTAATCACATAAAAAAAAAATTAAAAAATTCTTCTCTCAGATGGTTTTAAAGGGCAACAAGTGGTTCATACCCTGAGGTGAACTTGGTGACTTGTTGGTTAAAGCAGTGGAGTATTTATCAACTAAAGAGCAAAAAATCTCCCTGTGCTGCCCATGAAGTTCAGTAAAAAAGATTAAGTGTTAATGTGGTCAGCATTAGGTTGAGTGGTGATGTGGGAAAAAAAAAAGAACGGACTGTGAGAAAATGTACAAGTGGCCAGTCCACGGTCGGACACAATCAGTTATTATGAAATGTAATGCATCCAAACTTTTGGCTGGAACTGTAAAGAAAAAGACTTGATGGCTGCAAAGGTTAATTCAAGAGATGACTTCTTTGTTGCAGTTTGCTCTAAAGTATCTGCTTAAAATATAATATAGGTTGCAATCACAGGATGAATAATAATAATGTGAACTAGCTTTGACGGCACAAAATCATATTTTCAACAGTAGTTTTGGTAAATATTTGGACCTGGTGGAATATCTGTACCACTGAAAACGCTGCCATCTGTAAGCATGAGCTGATGACCGATGTACAGACGAGGAGAAACCAAACTCTGACCGACACTCTGCTCATTTAGCTTCAACAGAGTTTGATTATAAATTGGTTTGAAAGCATTTTGCCACAAGACTGAATTGGATACTTGTAGTTGTGCAGAGAAAAAATACCCAAGAAAGAAAATAAGACGACCAAAGTTCTAGTTTTGAAATGTTTAATGAGCATTGTTATTGTGTTTGAGTTTGCTTTGATGGAAGCCAGACGTGTTCCCAAACCAAGACACCCCCCTACTTCAGAGGAAGGTTCTGATGGAGACGTCCATCCCGCTCTCAGTGAGCGTCGTCACAATTGTGTTAGTCTGCACTGAGGACGGGCGAAGGGAGAGAAAATGTACCACCAGAAAAAGAGAAAAGAGAGGCAGCGAATGAGTGAGGAATGGCCCGAGGACAAGAAAAGAGCTTCTTCTTCTCCATCTGATTCTGATCCGGTTGTGACTGTAGCTGGAGCTGTGTGTTGTTGGGAGGGAAAAAAAACTTTGGCGGACAGGTGCACAGCGGAGCCGCTCAATGGAGCTGTCCTCTTTATGAGCTCCGCCCGGCACGCAGCAGAACATGAGACACAAGTCTGACGTTTACAGGCCGGGGCCGGAGCAGCTGCTGCTGCCAGCAGCAAGCTCCCGCTTTCTTTTCTCCTGCAAAAAACTCTCAGAAAAAAAATGTATTCAGCCAGTCCCCGTCCGCTTTCTGCCCTGCCCCCTCCCACTGTGATCCCTTTCATTTTCTTTAACAGCTTTTTAATGCTCTGACACCTCCATTTGGGGGTGATGTGCCACTATCCCAGCCCCAGCCACCACAGCTGCCAAAGATAACTCTGATTTCACACAGTTTCTGCCGATTAAGAAATAACTGTAACCCCGGAATTTGGAGTGTTAAGGCGAAAGCTTTAAGTTCTAATTGCTCACTCTTTGTTAATGTGTGCGTTGCTTGTTTCTTGTCGACACACAAATGCAATCTAGCTTGTCTCTGTTTGAGGGTGTGAGAGGTGAGTTTGGGGTTTATATTTGGGGCAGCGCATAACAAGTGATTGCGAGAGTCCTCGGTAATCCCTCTGTTTGGGATGGAGCCCACTGGGACCAAACGAAAGATGAAATGGGATCTTGCTGTATGCCTGCTTCCCCTGCAGGGTCAGAGATTAACACTAGTGTCGTATTCAGCTCCGTCTGCCAGATCTTGGACTTTTTGTGACACTTCTGTTCGAGTCTGCACGCTTTAGCCCCTTCAAACTTTAGTTCTACAAACATTTATTTTCCCCCTTGCCTGTCTTAAGAGTTAAGATAAAGTCTATACTTTGATAAATTGTCTCCATTTGAATTTGACGTATTAATACCAATATCGCTATCCAACACAGATGTTCTGGAAAACCGCAGGAATTTTGCTGGATTTTATGCCGTAATGCAAGCGAGCAGCCAAAACATCAACCCACATAACCGAATGCTTCCCTTTAGTTTCTGTTACAGAGCACACAGTGCCAACAGGATCATTTCCTCTTGGTTCATGACGGCTATGGAAAGAACGGAACAAGAGAAAAGTGCCCGATTGGTGTCAAACGCGCAGGACAAACCAGCGTCTTGCTCAAATTCTCTGCAAGCTGGGGTTTGCATTCAGGCATTCACTTTAATATTAATATTTTTGGATTTAAAAAAAAAAGAAGCTTGCACATGCACAAAAGCAGGTTTGTAGGAAAGTAAAAAAATATGGAGATGCAAAGCTGCCAGCAGCACTGGAGCCAGTGAGAGAGCAACTTTGACTGGTTTCAGTGGCACCAGTGAGGGAGGCGGAGAGGGGGGTGCTGCATGTGGCCCCTGAGTAGAAACCCAGTCTGCTGCAGCCTGGCAAACCTCAGGACCTTTGCAGTCCTATTTGAGTGTCCGTGCGTGTGTGTGTGTGTGTCCAATGCTGGAGAGTCTTCAGAGAAAAAGAGAAGTGTGTGTTTGTGAGGTAGTGCATTGCCACAGAAGTCTGGCAACGCAAAGTTACGCACACGCACACAGAGGCTTACTGGTGGGAAAGCTGCTCTAACCCACGTGCATGCACACACACACACACTAACACATACACACACACACACAGACAGACACAGGGACATGCACAGTCAGGAGTCAGCTGTCTACTCCTGCTTCTCAGCTCATTAAACCAAATCCCAGGGACTGGACCGAAGAATTTAAATGAGGCAACCCCCCCCCCCCCTCCTCTCTCTCCCTCTTCTTTGAAGTTTTGCCCCTTTCAGCTCACCGTAGCTCCGCTTGTGGTACCTAACAGGTACAACACACCCACTTTCTCGGCGCTTTGTGCTCCTTGGTTTAATGGCGTGTGCAGCCTGCGCTGCAGCTCTGGGCATCGCACCGGCAGCCCGGGCTGACACTCTCAGCCTCTTTCTGCCTGAGCTCTGACCTCGGGGAGTTTAAAGCCCTGAAATTGTATACGTGTAAATCCGACAAAAATCCCCCTGCCCAGCACTCCCGCCCAGCCCGTGTTTGTCTGTGCCTTGTAGCTCCAGGTCCCCACGGAAACTGGATAACAGCAGTGTTTAGAAAAGCTCGGGATTCATGCTGGATAACAGGGCTTGGCTGACAGGCCCGGGGACCGTCCACGGCCTCTTGCAAAGTAATCAGAAAGAGAAAGGGGGGGGGGGGGGGCAGATTAGAGATTTTCAATAGGGAATTTAGCTAACTGTTCTGCTAAAGAGTCTGATCCTTTTTATTTTTCTCAGTGAGTAAAATGCATAAAAATGGAAAATTAAATTAAATTTTGTATTTTAAATACAAGCTATTTGAATTGTTTAGATGACATCTAAGAGTTCTAATCGACAGATAAAAATCCAAAAACACAGGCATTTGCTAAAATGTATGTCAATCTAAAAGATGACTATCCATATTTGGAGGTGCTTAGTCCCACAACGCAGCCAAGTGTAAACAGAAAGGATGTCGTCAGAACATTTTTTTCAGATATCCAATATTTCACAATCTTGCAATACATGGCTGAAATTTCAAAATTGAATAATTATGCATTAGTTCTAACCCAACTGTTTATTTTCTGCATAACCATTCCAGAGGTACAAGGTCAGCGTCAAGTTTTCTCCACGGATTCCTCCTCCCTTATTAGCATCAGTGGTAAAAATGATGGCGCTGATGTGGATGTTTATTTAAGCTGTTTGATGCTGATTTTAACTGGTTGTGATTTGTATATCTCAGAATTATACAAGCAAGCCATCAGGTGTCCCCAACATACATTGAATAAAAATGGAATTGATTAGGTGTACTTGGAAATGCTGGTTTTTGCCACATGTCTCAAGTCTTAGGGCTGTCGTACAACCGAGTGTACTGTAAGGTTCTTTTCTTTTACTCTGTTTTCAGTATTTACAGGTTGTCTTAGCAGTTGTTTTCATACTCATATGGGGAGAGCTAGAAAAGAGGGTGTAACTGGTTCTTGGTATCAGCTTGCTGTATAGGGGCCATAACCCCCTTCCAAACCTTTATCGGACCACCAACCCGACTGTAAGTGGACAGGTCAAGCAGGGGCGGTTTGTTATTTTTCTAAATGTGTTTTCCATTTGTCCCGCTCTCGTATGCCATTCCTCCGCTCAAGTGAGGGAATTCTGTACACACACAGGTGTGGCTGGCAGGAAGTGTATCGTTTTATGTCTGAACGTTTCTACTCTGACATCTCCACTTGCATACCACCTTGTATGGTTTGCCTTTCTTTTCTTAAAATCGGCCTCCATTCAAACGTGCACGGCTGGTTTACTCGCACATTAGAAACGGACCTTGCGTAGTTTGAAGCAGACTTGGCAGACAGATGCTGTTGGCAAGCTGAGATGTGGGCGTGGCCGTGTGTATTGTATTAATAGATCTGGATTCACTGAATGAAGGGGAATTACACGTGGAGTCCCACTCAAGCTATTTTAAAGCCCTGAGATGCATTTTAACGGAAATTACTCAAATTTAAGCAGCGTTTTTCTTTAAAGTATTTGTTACCATTGCCAAGGGAAGTTGATGGATACAATGCAAAAGTTGCTGACATCGGCAGGAACCCATCCTGTCCCTAAATTGTAATCATTGCCATCAGAGGTTGATACTATTCTCTCTTTATCAGTAAGTAGTTGTTATGAGTGTCAGGTGAACTTAATCCCCGTTTATGTGTTGGATTTGGTCATTTCTACTTTATACGTGCACTGAATTGTAGCCCTGATATGTCAGTCTGTTGCCTGAACAGCCAGAACTACTCGTTACCCTTCCCTTCCATGTGAATTAGGAAATATTCTTTTTTCAGCCCGTACGTTTTCTGTGGGCTTCCTGATGCTTTTGACAGCTGCAAAATTCACTGAAACAGACACAAATCTGCAGCAGTGCTCAGCAGATGTGGGGAAAAAACCTTCTCTGTCAGTGTTGGTTTTCTATATCTGTCCTTATGTCACAAACAATTATCATCAGCTGCTTTTTGCTGTGAAATACTTCAAAATCCTGAGAATTTTGAGGACACTTTCTCAGCAGCTGCTGCTCATGTTAAAATCAGCTTCTTTCTTTTTCATTCTCACCTTAATTAATTCACAC
>CAJRST010039999.1:3668592-3681591 GCA_907169785.1 Menidia menidia
GGGGGGGGGGGGGGCAAAACCCGAGCAGAGAAAAGTGACAAGAGGAAAAGGGTGAAAAATGAGGTAAAAGGCATTTCTGAAAGAGGGGAGAAATCTTTCCGCAGGACCGGCTTCACAGAGGAAGAGAAGAATGCCACTTCACAATTTGGAATGCTTGGATTCAAATGGGAGGCTGGAGCTCCAGAGCACAAAGAATGCAGCTATATCTGCATTGTCACATCCCCCTTTGCTTGGATAAGGGGAAAAGACACCCTGGCAAATCCCATTGTAGAGCTTGGGAGCTTCATAAAAGTTAAGGAGCGATGGATATAGTCTTGGCCCCCTTACGAGATGAGGATCTATCTGGCGTGGCTTCGGAAGCCCCAGACGCGTACGCAGGGATATTGGAGGCAATAATTCCTTGGGACGGGAGCACACACAGGCTCCTTTATATCGCCCCCTAATATCCAATTTACGGGCTCAGGCCCTCCGCCAGAGCAGCCCCCGAGAACTTAGAGTGCACAAACGCCAGCGTGAGATGGAATTAGGGCCAAGTTCTCTTTTCTTCTGTTCGCCAAAAGTTTGAGGCTTACAGAAATATGAAACTGTTTTTTTTCTCTTGCCCCCCCCCCTTCTCTCTCTCTCTCTCTCTCTCTGTCCCTTCCTCCCATCCCGCTCCCTTTCCTGTCCTCTCAACCTCCTCCCTCTGTTAACCCAATTCATCCATTAAACAGACAAGAAAACTGAAAGTAGCGGGTAGTTTGGGCCGGGGATGGAAGGGGGCTTGATTGTGTGCGGTTCTGGTTAATATGCGGCCAGCTTTTCCAACACAGTGAGTAGGAAATGCCGTAAACACGCACTGCTGATTGGAAATTATACAGCGTCATTAAATTTATTTGATTTTCTTCAAAATTCGTCTGGCTAAGGGCCCGGCGTCTGTGCCAGACTGCGTAAATAAGGTTTGATTATTTGGGGGGAAAACACGGAGGGGTGAGGGGGAGTCCATCATGCCAGGATGAGTGGGGATTTATTTTAGGTTTTTGGGTGAAAAAGTGAAAGTTAGAAAGTGTATACACGCTTAAGAGGCGTGATATTCCCCCTCTGCTGATCTCCTTATCCTCTCCTTAGCCTCCCTAAGCGCTATGTGCTCCAGGCACACACACACACACACACACACACGCACACACACACTGTGACGTCCCCTCTGCTTTTGCTGGATGAATCTCCTGCGACTTTTGGATGCATTTACTCATAACAAGGGCTTAGGCCAATAAGAATATATGGTGATTTATACTGTGACCAGCAAGGGATTGTGTTGCCCTGATGCTTTAAGTATTTTACACTTTACTAAACTCTCTGACACCTCCGTGGATAAAACCCCTCATTTATAGCGGCCCGGCGGGCGCCTCTGTGCAGCTCCGCTCGGGGGAGACAACAAAACTAACGACGATCAAACCTTGTCACCGCAAGGAGGCAGGAAATGGATCAGGAACTGCTCACGCAGCTTATGAATGAGATGGGTGGGAGAAATGGCGCGTCCATCCCAATTTAGGCCGGCAGAAGCACTGGAGGGCTGGTGTGTGGAGCCCAGGCCTCCACGCTCAGCCGTCCCCGTATCGCTGTAGAACTGAAGATCTTTCTCACTTTATATGTCGCTTCCTTATAATCAATCGAGCCAAGCTTTGACTGTAAAGCTGGAAATATAAGCAGAGGTGGGCATGTTTATGCGTGCTACCTCCAGAAGGGTGCGTTTGTTCGGTCTGATCTGCACATCCTCACAACGCTTTGCATGCAGGGTTACTTTGGAGGTCCACGTAAATGCAGCCGTCGTCTGAATGGAAACCAAATGCTGACCTCACTCGTAGTTTTTTTTTTTTAGCTCTTTGCTTAAATTGGATGAATCCTGACTGAGTGGGGGATGAGTCCTCCAGGTACAGGTTAGGGTTAGGGCGGTCATGGTGACGGTGGAGGACTGCTGCCTGCCTTCTTCAAATGCCGTGTTGTTGTTTTTTTTTTTAGTTCTAGACATGGAAAGGGTCTCTGTTTCAAACTCCGACTTATTAGACAGTGTCCAAGTGTCAGGAAAATGCTCTCACGTGGAAACGCGTTTGCTTTTGCATCGTCAGTTCAGTTGATGGTGTCAGAAAAGAGGAAACAAGAACAGAACTGGGTTATAATTATGCTGCTAAACTTAAATTAAACTCCCCCATGAGGACAAGCCAGATTTGTCGACTGATCTAACCTCTGCTGAGCACCAGTGGTGAAGCCTTTCCGTTACACCTTGCTGTGATCTTCAGACTCTGAGGTAAAATATGAGAAACTCATTTTTCAGCTGTGGAGTCGACTCGGCCCTTTTCTGGAATTATGTTTCCAAGTTACATTTGCGGAAAACCACAATTGTATATCGTATGAACATTCCTCAGCCAGCACTCCCTCCTTGTTTCCCATTTTGTGTGCAACAAGACCTGCTGTTTGGTTTATCCATCTAAACTGCCCGGTCCCTTTTCGGGCCCAGAACCACTGCAGAATACTCCACCTATGCATGCACTCCTTTCCCCAAGAAAAGCTTCTGTGGGTTTTCAGGGAAAAGCGTTAAGATGGGGGTACCAATAGCATCATCAATAAGACAGTAAAAAGTTTTTACTTTTCTTTTTTACCTAAAAGAGGCTGAAATGAACCCATGTTTCAGTAAACCAAAGTTACTTAAATGCACGTTGGAGATCAAATTAGATACAGATGAGGTGATGGGGTTAAACCAAGAGACGAAAGGGGGGAGGCTTTGTGGGGGAGCTAACTTCATGTGTGAGTAGATGATGAATTGGCTTCATACTGCTGTGACACTGACCCTGTTCAGTACATACATAAATACATACTGATATCTAACCATCAGAGGTCTCAGTTTAAAGGACATCTTGTTACAAAGACAAGCTGTATTTAGTCTTTTTAGATAGAAATAAACTAAATTTGACTAGTAAAAAGAATCATTAATAACAATCTACACTTTGATCAACAGAAAGTTTCTGTTTGTAATGCGTCTCAAGTTTTACGTGAAATTAAGAGACAAAAGCTTGTTAATCTAATACGTTTACAAACGAGGGCGAAACTCTTTTAAAAATGATTCTTTCTGATTTGTTGCCAAAAAACCGGGCCTTGATCACAGACTTGAAATCGGGAGATAACGGTTTCAAGATGAACCTCTGCGCTCCATCCCGACCCGTCTCTGTCCTAATTTACCCGTTAAACGGCATCACATCTGAGAGCCAGACTCTGCTCTCATCCGTCCAGCGTTCCCAAAAGGTCAAACAGAGTGTGCCCAAGTCATAAAAGCCCTCATCTCATTATTTGAGCATTTCTCAAGTTGGTGGCAGGGGTGCACTGCGGTGGAAATGGAATGATATATCGGAGCTGGTCAATAGTCGATCTATAATGACTGTGTTGTTGGGCTTTCACTTTAGAATAATTTATATCCTCGCTGATCAATAACTAATCTTGGGCATAGTCAGCGCTGAAATAAAGAGGAGAATGATGATGGCAGCAGAGGCTCTGCTGGAACGTGTGGGGAAACCGATGCCTTCCAACCCACACACACACACACACACACACACACACACACACACACACACACACAAACGCACGCGTATATGAATGGTGCATAAACAGGACTTCTGCCAGTCCACGTACATCATGACAAGATCTGCTCTTCTGCAGGAACTGTGCTTTTTTGGTTGTTTTTTTTTTAGCCATAAGGATTTTTGTTTCATAGTTCTAAAGCAGATTTTTTCGAATCAAATCGTTGAACAAAAACAAGCTCCCTGTTTTGGGCTTTTGCGTAGATCTGCATTTACGTGGGTGAAAACGGTTCGAACAGAAGCGCGTCCATCTTTGAGCGGTTTTCTTAAGGTTTGCATGTGCACATGTATGCGTGAGAGTGAGTGTGCGTGAGTGTTGGCCTGTGGTGCAGAGGGGGCTGAACTCCCTGCCCTCAGATTAGCCCTTGGTTGATAGGATTAGGCTCTAATGACTGGGACTTGGAAGACAAAGGGAGTTTCTGCAAAGAGGCTTAGATATGGAAGAATTAGCAGCAACCTTCCATTGCTCTTTCTTTCTGTCTTTCTTGCCTTTTCTCCTGCCTCATTCACTCCTTCTTTCCTTGTCCTTCTGTCTTTCTGACCTTTACTCTTGATGTTTCTTGCATGCGCTTTGTCTCTGGGTGCCTTGTAACTCTCTAATGATTTCTTCTGTTTCCTGTGGTCATCCAGCGGGTGCACGCGCTTGTGCACGCTGCGGCGTGTTCAGGAGCACGCTGCAGCGTGGGACGAACCTGTGTCGCTCGGCTCTGCTCAGGGCGTCGGGACTTTGCATCTCCATGTAAACAAATTTTCATTGATTTTGATTTTAGAATTGCAATAAATCAACACCCTCTTGAAATAATGGTTGAAGTCATTTTTAATATTTAAGAATACATATATTGAATAAACAATGACTATATATACTGTAATATTACTTAATATGAACAATTTATCAATTCAACCGTGTGTGTATGTGTGTGTATATGTGTGTGTATATATGTATATAATAGAAGCTTATCTTTTTCATGACTCAATTCTTTTCATGTTACAAGTCTTTGACCCTGTCATAATCAAACCCGGCCCCGGTGTGGACAGGCTAGGAGTCGTTGGATAGCCCGTTTCTCTTATTAGCCTCTGAGCTAAATGGTCTGATGCGCTGAGGCCCTGCTCGGGTTCTAATTGCCTCGGTCTCAGATGCTCTTTTCCAGGGAGTGGCAGCCAGAAATGCAACACAACAACGGCAAAAGGGGTGGATTTAGGAGATTTTCTGCTAGCTTACAGAAGAAGAGAGGCAGACAGCTTTTCGGTTGGTGCAGAGAGGCCGCCCGCCCGTGTGTTTGTGTGCGCCCCATAAACCCATCGGCGGATGAAACCATTAGAGTAGTATTGCTCAATAAGCCTTGGTATTTTAATTTGGAGCAGAGGTTTGTGTTTGGAGAGTCCTGTGTGAGTTGCATCACAAGGCCATGTGAGGTGGGGGGGGGAGAAAACACTAAGGTGGGGCGAATGATGTAGAAGGCCAATATAAAGGAGGGCGGGGTGGACGTCAAGGTTTGTTTGGGAAGTCATGTATGGCGGTGTGAGTCCGAAGGCTGAGTGTTGGTTTACTGAGCCCCAGCTGGGCTCTAATCCCACTGACTTTCATAAACCTGACTGAGCAGAGCAGGCACAAGTGCTGGCATTAGCCACAGGACACATTGTGAGGCTGTCCACGAGCCAATCTTCTGTCAGCCCTAATCCAGTTACCGAACTGTTTATTTAGTATTTTTATTTTCTTGCCAAAGTCATCATGTTAAGTTGAAGAGGAAGAACATACAGAGAGCTCCTATTTGTGAGAGTCCCGAGGAAGTTAACAACAAAGATCACAGCAGAAATAACACACACCAGGACTGGCACATAAGGTTTTTCCCCCCTCTTTTTCAGTTAAAGACAAATAAAGACTTTCCGCTTCCTATACGGCACACACCTAATACACTGGAAACTCAGAGGGTAATTATTGTGCCTTCTGAGAAATGCTTAGATATATCTAGTTTTGGTCTAATAAACTTTGCAATTTAAAAAGGTTTCAGTCAAAGAACCAAAGTTTTCATTGTTTTGTGCCTCATGTATCAGTTAAGGCTGCATGTCACAGTTTTTAGTGCAAATACAAATGTGAAAGTTGGTTAATGCTCACTTTTGGGGTGCCGAGGCTTCATGTTGTTGGTTACCCACTGTACTTTCAAATAAAATGAGCGGTTCATTTTGCACTTTTATTAATCCATACTAGCATTTTCTTCTCTAAATTCTGAGCAAAATGGTTCCAAATATTCTTTGAAAAGTTCTAAAATGGACAAAATAAGTGCGCAATTGACATGTTCTGATGCGTTAATTGTCCCCTTTGATTCTCGGCGGGCTGCTCAAAGCCCGAACGTGATGCTGGAACCTCTAAAACAGCCTCGGCGCACATGTCAGAGGCCACCGCGTGCAGAATCCTCAAAGCCAAATCAACTGCATTTACAGTGTAATAACAGTGACATCATGCCATTTTCCTAACTATCCCCTGAGTTATGTTGGCTCCAATTTGCCCCAAAATGCTTACATCCACGTACAGAAGCACACACACACACACACACACGCACACCGGCCCTGCACATGAGCTGCTCTCCTGTGTTGTACTCCCACAGCTTGTTGGCTTTTATCTTGGGCCGGGGACTAGATGAGGACCATATGCAGCCTCGCTGCAAATTACAGCGTGCTGAATCGGTGGAACAAGGAGAGGGCGTTTTAACGGAGCCGTAAAGGCAGGTGAGGGCCTCCGGGTCAGGCTGCACCCACGTGGTCAGCTGGAGACGGCCTGCCAGCGCGTTGCGTTTGCAGGTGTGTGTCGGTGTGTGTGTCAGAGGAAACCTTTATCTGAGTTCCTCAGAGGTGCTTTTACTTATGGCTCCCTGCGTGAGCATGCGACGTGCGCACACATAATCGACTCGTCTGGACGTCTGAGGGAAATTACAAGTGATGCTAAATAGTTTTGGGGACGTAACCCCACTGGACTCTTTTTTTTTTTTTTTTTAAGTGCTCGATAGGCCAAAGGTCAACCTCTAAAATGCTTGTGATGTCGACTCCTCGGGGAGGATCAGATTTACCTCCACTGCTCCTAATTCAGCGGTAGATTCACATTTCCTCCCACTGAGAACAAAAAAAAAGGAAGCGTGCGACAATACGGTCAAAAGTCATCTGCAGGCAAATGCCAAAACTTCCTCTGTGCTGTAAATAGAGGAGTTGCACGCCCTTAAACAGATAAGTTAGTCAAATTTAAATGTGCTTAGAGAGCCAAATCTTTAAAAGAACTACATTTATTTAATGCTATATTTGGCCTCTACAACTGTACAGGCCTGTTTAGGTAAAATCTCTAAAGTCTCTCTTTCTAAATTAAAAAAAAAAGAATAACTGAAGTGTAATTGATTAGATTCCAGATATGTCTAATACTTTAGTGATGGTCTTGCTTCTTTCCATCACTGCTGTGGAATTACATTTTTCCTAACCCTGAAAGTTAGGAACTGGTTTGTGGCCACCATTTTCCCTCTCCTGTAGGCAGCGTTACCTGGAGCTCCGGCGGATTCCGGCCCACGAATGTTTGTGTTCGCATGGAAGTAATATTTGGGGATGCGATGGTGACGGAAAAGAGGCTTCTGCCGCAGTGGAAGTTCTGGTGGTTTGGTGGTGAGGAGTCGGTCCAGGCACGATGTAATCACAGCTAGCATGTCAGTCCAGGCTAATCAACTCTGTCACTGCTTTGGATGGAAACTAACTCCAGAGGTCAGCCGCAGCCTCCATTTCCCCCCCCGTTTGTTTTACATACAGAAATGTCTCCAATCTTTTTGTAGGTTTGTCATGTTTATTAAAAGACCAAACATCTAAACAACATGGATTTTGCATCAACTTCTGCTGCAGTAAAGGTCGAAATTCTGATTCCTTTATCAACTATTCAAAGATCAACTTTTACAGAATGTTTTTTTGTTTTTGTTTTTTTACAGGTATAGAGATTGATTTGAATTTTAAAAGTTAATTTTACAGCTTTAGTTTTTTTTGACAGCATATTTTTTCTCACAGCATTTGTTCATTTTTCCAAACTTCAAACAAATTGTGGTGAATATAAATCGAGTTTATTTCTATTCCCATAATAGTAATGGACAAATAAACATGCTTTATTTCATATCCTTAACTTCCTGTATTTAGCACACTGAGTTACTTTAAGTGTTCTTTTAAACAACTAAAGCCTTTCATTCTACAAGTCAACTAGGGTGCAGAATTGTAAATTACATCTGCACAAGAACAATTAAGCTTCTGCCAGATGATGGACGCTTAAAGCTTCTGTACGGCGTGAGTGTTATAGGTCACGTCACACAATGGAAGTTCTAGTGCAACTGAAATGAAAGATAATAGGAAACCAAACCGTGTGACAGCCGAGGCTGCAGATCCGAAGTCATGCAGGTCTCGCTGATGACAAAATATTGACTTTGATTCCCATCCCACAGGGGCTGCAGTTTGTGGCTTTTTTGTAACAGAAATACCCACCTCCACAAACCCACGTCTGCTTTTAGATTCAAGGACGAAACACAAAAAAAACGAGAGCGAAGAATAATTACCAAAGGCAGGTGTGGTGTAATGTGTCACAAACAAGACGGGAAAGAAAGGCCGGCAGAACAAAGGGTATAAAGATAGAGGTGTCAAACAATATTGTGCGCCAAGTCGTCTGTTGTTGTCTCTTGACGGTTATGACACTCGTGATAATTAACAAAAGCCACGCCGAAGGCATTTGCATAAAATCACGCCACCTTGGTTCTTTGAAAGTTGGCGTGCCGACGTGGCAGAACTTTTCACGGAAAAACAAGTTAGTGCCACATTGTTTGAAAAACCTTGGCGGACGTCTCTTCCCCCCCCCTCCGTTTCCATTCACTGCTTCAAAGCTGCATCTGGTGCACGACAAAAGCAGCCTCCTGCGTTTCACCCCCCCTCTGAACCTCCTCCCATGATGGGCCCGGGTTTCCGGCACGTTCCCCTCAGCATCCGGAGGCCTGTCCAGAACCCACGGCGGCCCGGACCGCACGATGTCATCGCTGACCTTTCCCCGAACCTGGGAGGGCCTAGCACTCTTCATGGGCGACGGCAGTGGGTTTGGGAACGTTTTCCGGACTCATCTGAAGTCCGAAACAGAGAGGATTTCAGTCTGGGGTGTTTCGGGCCGACAGGCCTGGATGGAACCTGTTTTTGAGGGAACCGAACCAGGCCGTCCACTCTGTCGATGTCTCGATGGCCTTCAGTCGGTCAGTAGAGGAGCCGTTTCCGGTATTTAATAGTAATCAGACCTGAAGAGATAGTGGGAGATCGTTCCATCACCTGTTTTTTTTTCATAAATGATCACTCTTTTTTTCACATATTTCATATGTTTCTCGAGTTACGGTTTTAAACTAACTCGCAGTCCTTCCTATTTTCTTCTGATAAATTAAGGAGATAAGTAAATGAAATGTTGCAGGTGTGTGTGTGTGTGTGTGTGTGTGTTTTACAGCTGCATTTCCACTGTTGAAAGCTACCTGTGAGATGCGACACAAACTGAACTGTGGGAGTTGAAAGGGGTTTCTATTCTGCCAGCTAAATGTGCCGTTTATAAAAAATGTGGGTTTATAGTTGCGATACAAAACATGTTTTCTATTACTTCTCCAAGATAAATCTATTTCTCCAAACCCAGGAGGGTTTTATATAGATTAAAAGTACTTATAGTGGTAATGTTTTCAGTTCGAAAGTAGAATCAAGCCACAAGATAACAAATCAACACCCCTGAGTCATTCGTGTTTTTGCAAAAATACATGAGGACAAACGACCTGGATTTAAAAGATATTGATCCATGAACACACGCGCACTCCGAGCCCAGGCTGAATCTTTCCCTCTGGTTTCAGATCACCTCCTATGGCGTCCTATAGCCGAGGTGGGCTGTTTCTCTGGGGTGTGCTGGTTTATTACCACTAGGCTATGCTGTGCTCCCAGGCCACTCTCCCCCCCAGCCCAGACTCACACCCATCCAGGAAAAGATGAGTCTTCACACCTCCTCTGCAGCCTTCCCCTCACTCCTCCCCTCCTATCGGCCTCTTTCCTTCCCCCCTCCCGCTTTTATAGCCGGGCTCCGACACCCGGCTCTTTTTCCACTCGTCCTCTCCTCGTCGCCATCCTTCATCTCTCGGCCTCGCTTCTCTCCCTTTTTCTCACTCTCCGTCCCGCCGCCCCTTCCTCTCCCTCCGAGGTGCTGATCAATTCACAGTCTCCCCGGGAGGTGTGAGAACCCCCTCCCCTCACCCTCACCCAGCCACTGAAAGCCACCGGCACCCCTCCCGCCCCTGGACGCTGCCACTGCCCAGCACACGTCCCCCCTTTGGCCCTCGCTCACCCGACTGCCTCACCCACGGATGTTTTCGGGGGGAGGTTCACATGATGATAATCATTCCATTCTCTTATTTTCTTCATTCGCTCTCCTTTTCCCCCATTTTTTTTAGAACTCCATCTGTCTCTTCTGGTCCCTGCAAAAGTGTCTGTGACACCATTAGCACACCTGAGATAATAGCGCTGGTGACAAATGCTGCTGGAAGGGTTTGGAGAGACACGGAGGGGAGAAGATGGAGAGGTAAGGAGGTGTGTGTGTGTGTGTGTGTGTGTGTGGGGGAGATGAGATATATATCTATCTGTGGGGGGTTATTACAGACACAGCCCCCTCGCGGGGTAAAAGTGGGGGCGGCCCCCGGGGCCGGGGACACAATGTGGGAATTGACTGGGAGGGCTAGGGGGGGCTACCATTACGGGAGCCGGGTGGGGGGGGGGGGGGGGGGGGCTTTAACGTATACGTTTCTAGGTTTAGAAACGTAATTCCACCCAGTTCTCACTGCGGCAGAGAGCAGCTGTTTGTCACACGGATGTGTCTCCGTGTGTTTCCGCCACATTACAGCCACTCAGAATCAGTCATTAGCCGTTCCCGTCATTAGTCCACGCGCCCACGTCCATACAACGCCCACAGAGGCAGCAGCTCTCTGGCCTCTCAACCTCTAAAGGGGAGGAAAACTTTGGAATGATTAGCTACACAGGTAAAACGGGCATCTCAAAGTCTGGAAACTATTCTTAACATGTGCATCAGGTATGATGTAAAGTTTGAACAGGTGATGTTTGCATCCCCTTGAATTTAGGGAGACATTATATGGACTAACTACAGTAAGACATCAATTCTGTTCTTTTATTTTCTCAGGAAATAAACAACATTAAAACTTATAATTCAAATTAAGCTAAATTTAAATTTAACACATAAACACACACAAAGCACTTCACACCAGAAATCAAAGGCAGGACTCCAAAAGCCACTGAGCATGATTATTTATTATTTATTTATTTTATTGGACGGCTGAATTACAAGCATCGACGAGGACCATAAAAAAATATAGCAATACATAAATGCAATTACAAGGCAGATATTCAACCAAAATTAACTTAAAAGTTGAAGAGTGGAGCTCAGATTGGCTCTTTCATCCTGATGACCTGAGCAGGGATGCTCCTCTGTGGGTGCAGTTCCCAAAAGCGCCGGTAGAAGGCGCAAATGATTAAGCATTAATGCACGAGCCGCTCAGAGGAACGATTTGGCCAAACTGCAGGACACAGCAGGAGGAAATGCTCCCAGAGGAAAGACTGACTCCTGATAAAACACGATGCGGCTGATTTAACGTTTGAAATTAATTTTGCACATTTTAATATTATGTTTTATTTAGTTTGTTTTTTAAGCCAAATGATAGTATTTATTACGATATTTTCCTTATTCTTAGTCCCAAAATATAACTGTTTTTTTTACTCATAAAATAGCCCACTCTCTCCCACCCACCACTGAAACTCTTTACTTCATACACTTTCTACAATTTATTGGCAACAAAAAAAATCTAAATATTATTTAGACTTTAAAATGATATTACTAATTCTGAATAATATTTACATGCACGTGAACATCTGATAAGGCTTTGCAGACCATTTGTAAATCTGAGGCAGAAAACTGTCCTTTTTTTCTTACTGAATAATGTCTCCCTGAGTTTAAATACACTTAACACCGGAGGCTCTGACAGGCACCAGCACAGGAGTACTTACGTATGATTTGATAAACTATGAAATCTTTGTAGCAGGGCTCAGCTTTTGTGCTGCAGAAATAACGGAGACCAGAGGAGCTCAGTGGCCCTCTCTGCAGATCCAAACACGTCTGGACACAGAGCTGAGGGGCTGCAGAAGGCTTGACCTCAGTTTGACTCCCCAGCCTGAACACAGACACAAGTGACCACATGAAGTCCAACACTTATTCAAATCTCTGACCTGGTGCCATATATACGTATATATATATATATTTTTTTTCTCGCTTGTCAAAAACGGCCTCCAACAAAAAAAATGACCTGATAGTTTTATTTTTCTTTCTATTAGCATCTGAACAATCGTGTAACTTCAGGCGGAACAGTGAACGTATAGTTCTCAATTCCAGTGTTTAATATTTGTTTTCCTGAATAAACCCAACAAAATAGCTATCATTCGTCTTTGTTTACACGCACATTCTTTTATTTAAACAGTCAAACGCGCTGTCATTTTACACCCAGCCACTTGAAAGTAATAATTAGTGATTTCATTCAGACGACTCAGAGCATTACCGTCATCGCAAAGCGGATTAAGCAGAAGTGACGGTATTTGCCCCCATGCTCCCTTTCAGGAGACCCAAACGCGCTGACCCTCACCAATCGCGCAGCTCCAGGAGAGTGAGTTGTGCTCCACTTAGCTTTTATGGATGCTAATTGAAGGAGCTTAATTGCTTTATAATGCAATAGAAGTTATTTTACGGGGAGCAGGCGTTGATGTGAGCCTCTTTCATGTTAATGCTTTCTTATTTTTTCTCACTTACTCGCTAGAATTTAGTTGCTCTTGCATTGTGGGCAGCTTAATCCTGGTTGTGCTTCACTAAACCCACAATTTAGGATGAAAGTAGATTTTAAACTGCGGCTTCCACTTTGGTTAAAATAACTTTCCATCAAGAAAATACGTTTAAATAATTCCGCCACTTGTTAATTATTGACACTACCTTAAAATAAAAATGTAGGAAAAGAGTAGGAGAGCTTGTACTCACCAACAAAACCACTGAAATGGCTAAAGACAGCCCCCGATTTATTTTGTTTTTGCTCCGGTCTGTCCGTGCGTAAAAATCCGCGCCCCGGAGCTTCTCCCCCCGGGCTGCGGGGCTCCTCACCGGCCGGTGCAGGCTCCCACCGGACCCCTGAGCTCCGGGTTTAGAGCCCCACGCCTCCCCGCCAAACGCGTGAAGCCGCATTATCATGTTATGACACCGTCTGTGGCACCGGGGGCAGATGATCGATGACTTAGAGACGCAGAACTAGAGGGGTGGAGGGGGGTTAAGGGG
>CAJRST010039999.1:3761283-3777804 GCA_907169785.1 Menidia menidia
TTTTTTTTTTTTTTTTTTTTTGAAGGGTATATGTGTACATCTGTGTTGTAAATAAATCTTTTTGTTTCAAATAAGACAACTCGGAAGCGGTCTCCAGTATATGATGTTCCCGGATGTGGTGGGTGCTGACCCCCTAAAGCCCACGAGAGCCGGCCCGTAAAGCCAAATCATGTTTACAGCGAATAAGGCACAGGCTCGTTCAGACTCCAGTCATCCTGCCTCCCCACTGCTGCGGAAAATGTGCGGCTAATGCATGCGTTCTGCTGTAATCCCCTCACCCGTTCCGGGGAAAGGAGAGAGAGAGAGAAAGAGAGAGACGGCGATCCTTCATTTAGCATTAAAATTCATTTAGGTGAAATTGCGACAAACGCGTAAATGGGCAGATTAGTTCTCCCTCACGCCTTGTTGCCCGCAGTCAAAGGGCTCCCGCTTGAAGCCCGGTGCTCTTTGCAGCCGGGGCTGGTCCGGGATTACGCAGCCCGGCGACTCCTGTCTGCTCAATACGTGGACGGGGCTGGGGGGGCATTTAGTTTCATTTAAAAACTAAAGCAACCACCTTTGAGCGATTTTTTTTTCTAAGTCTCCACATAAATGAAGGCGAGAGCCTGTTTGATCCACTGTATGTATGCGCGTATAAACCAATATTCTCCCCTTCTCCATCTCCCCCACCACACAACTACTGTGCTTTTCACTGCCTCCACCGAAGTGAATGCTATTTACACTGAAGAAGACGAAATAAAATAGACAAGCTCTTAAAAGAAAAAAGAAGAAGAAGAAGAAAAAAAACCAGGCGACGTTTTAATTGCTTCGCCTCTCGACTGTTGGTGGAAAATCCGAGGCTGTGAAATGTGAATTCCTGAGCCTGTGGCCGCTGGGAGCTGTGGAGACACGAGGAGAAAGCCCATGCTTGACTGCCCTCTTTAGGGAGGCCTGGTAACTGTCCTGGGCAGGGGTGCGCGGCACCACGTCTCCGTTTTTACGCACGGACGCAGAAAAGCCAAAAACGATTCGGAGGGTTTTTTTTACCGAAAGCATTTTTTTAATTTTTTTTAAACAGAGAAAAAAAGGTCGTCACAGCAGATTGGAGTAAAATATCAAATTAAACAGACACTTGTTCTTAAACGTGCCATTCGACCTTCTGTTTAAAAATGAAAATTAGATCATTCTTTAAAGCGTTTTTCACAAGAAATGTGCCAGAGGCGGCGAGTCCTGAAAACTGACTCAGTAATTACCTTCAAAGTGGTGTCAAAAATCGTTAAATAAATCAAAAGATGGAAATGTAGTGCCTATAGTTCTCAAAGAAAAATTTAAAAGCCTGAGTTTGATTTAAAAGGGATATCAAAAACGGACATTTGTGCGCATCTTTTCTCATTTTCGCATTTGTTTTTAATGGCCTTTCGTTCAGCTCTTCCAGTTTTTTAACAAACGTTCAAATGTTTAGTCTCAGAAACCCTTTTCTTGGAGCTGACCTATATTTGGGGCTGATGTCCTGTGCTCTGCGTGGAGCTGGACTCTAGGTTTCTGGATGTGAGCAGCTGACGATAAGCGCTGTTTGCAAACGCGCCCTGACCGCGGAGTGAACCGCCAGAGTAATGGATGAGGCAGAAATGTGTTCCAGAGAGCTGGAGGTGCCCACACAGGCCTGTCCTCCTCCCACAAGGCGGATATTTATGCACCTTTACTGCTCCAACAAGTAACCGTGCCTCCCCTCGTTCCGTCCCACACTGCAAGTCAGGACAGATCTCACTACAAGTCAGGCCATTATCCAGGAAGCTTTCGCTGTTAGAAAAAAATATAATAATACTAATAAAAAGAAAAACACCCGTTTGAACGCACCGGTCAAAACTTTCTCTGTCAGCGTTCTCAAACTGATTTTATTTTGCATTTTACCCAAAAGCTGCAACCACATTATTTAGTTATCTCTTACAGTTTTTTTTTCTTTTTTTTTTTTACCATACTGGTCCTGATTATCGAAACTCTTCTGCATTAGATTTAATTCATTTAAAGTCCTCCTGACTGATACTATTTTGTCATAACAGCTTCAAAACTTCAAATGATTAAATTCACCTCTCCGGCCTTAAGATTAAAGGACTGAACCGAACTTAAACCTGGGGGTAGACCTGGGGTTGTTTTTGGCCTCATGTCCACCAGAGAGCCAAACCTTAAAGTATCGGTGATAAAAAAATAAAAAAAATAACTGTGATATTAAAGAATAAATCCGCCACTTTTAGCTTGACGTTTCCCCTTTAGATCTATTTCAGGGAAGGGGGCTTAAGAAACAATAAAGACTTGAGAAGCGTGCTAAACAAGACGAAACCAGAGCTATCCATTTCCCTCGCAGTCCAAAAGAAAATCATTACACAGGAAATACAAATATTGCTACGATGAAATGTCAATACAGCTACTTTATGAGATCAATATGGACAAGGATAAAGGTTTGGAGAGTAGTCTTCCAATCCCCCCCCTAAAAAAAAAAAGAAAACTACAAAAAAAGAAAAAGCCTGAAAAGAAAAGTCGCGTGGCAGCTGGTTTTGAAACAATAGAAGGATGAAAAAAAGAGGGAGTGAAGGCAAAAAAAAAAAAAAAATCTGTTGGTGTGGAAAAAAAAGAGGCCAGAGACTGTTGCGTGGGGCCATTTTGGATGTCATCCGTCTCCTTGGCGACGGGGCCCCGGCCTTCCAAAGCCCCTTGGGCGCGCGGATTGTTTGAGAGGGAGCGCGCTATTTTCTGCAGCATCATTTATCACTGTCACCACATAATGATTCCCCTCGCAGCTCCTTATTGATGTTTGTAATTGCATTATCTCATAAGGGGGGGGGATGATCAATGGAGCCGGGAGGAGCACGGAGGGGTCAGGAGATGGCGGACTGCTGTTTGTCCGTTTAATGCAGCCGGGCTCTCATTATCTGGACTCCTCTCTGATGTTTCACCGAGAAGAAGAGAAAAGAAAAGAAGGCAAAGCTGCTGCCTTCATTTGTTTACCCCCCCCCCCCCCCCCCCCCTCCCAAAGAAGCAGATGAATAAAAAATGGAAACGTTAAACGGCAGAGCGAAAGTATCGTTATTAAATGTTGTGTTATCGGGTCCATTAAGTCTGAAAAACGAGAGTTGGCGGTAAATGGTGCAGTTGTGTGATCTGTGGTGGTTAAACGTGAGCGGTCAGACTGGACAGAGGAGTGGAGTCCGGCCGGCCTTTGTCTACGTCACGGGTTTTGGGGGGAGTATTCGGTTGGGGATATGAGGGCCGGGGGGTGTGGGGCTGGACCGGAGGGCTCGGATCCAGCTCTCAGAGTCCAAATCAAGCAAAATTAAGAAACGATCCCTTCCCTCAGGAGCACGAGAAACAGCGACGTCTTTGGCTGAGAGGAAAGCACCTTTACGCACATGGGCAGGAAAACCCTCATCACCCACTAATGCGCATTCATTCTGAGCAAAAGCTTTTCCAATTGCATCAGACACACAATTTAAAACAGTTAAAGCACTGAGACGAACCTTCAGATAATGTTTACATAAAATATATCTTAATAATGATAATCCATCAAGACATTACTTAAAAAAAATCGAGTTTCTAAACCATCAGTTTTTCCCAAAAAAGAGGAAAAAAAAGAAAAAGAAAACTCTAGTACTTAAATGTGGAAGAAACAGTGAAAATCTCCAAGTATGGTTAGAAAGATGACTTTGCTTTTGGTGGAAACATTTCAGAAGACTTCGGCTGTAAAGAAAAATCTGTTTAGCAAAAGACGACCAGGGCACGAGCTCCGTGCGTAATGGTGGAGATGAAAGGCTACCGGGCACACGCTGCCACCGACCTGGAGAGGAAAAAGCACGAGCACTTGGCTCGCTGAGAGCAGAAGTTTTACGCGGGACGTGCCCACCCCCACCCCCCCTCTCACTGTCACCCCACAGAAAGTCACCTTGGCTCACCTGGCCAGGCCAGATCCAATGAAAAGGACCTGCCACGCCTCCAGCCGCGTGCGCAACCTTAACCCACGCGCGCAGCACCACTGAGCTAATAAGCATTAAAGCTGCATCAAATCCCAACAACTTTGATAGCTGTTCTAAATGTGTTATTACATATTATGTCATTTCTATGACCGTTTAGGGTGGTGGTCAGAAGCAGGGGCCCTGTTAGAGGGTCCGGGCACTGGTCGGTCAGTGGTTTATTTATTTATAGTGGAGGCTGCTTTACCTTTCAGCACCAAACCAATCACAGGTTTTAAAAAAATAAACGTAACAATAAGACGTTTCCGAGGTTGGGTTTAGTTGGACTCGTTTTCCGGCTGAAATAAGCAACGTTGAGTTGTTTACCTGATTGTTTACTCCAGGCGCGGCCTGTTTGTTGTTGGTTTTCCTTCTGCAGCCACTTGAAACTGCCTCAATCAGGCTGAAGGAGTTCAGATGTGAAGAGATTTTCATTTAGGATGACTGCAGAATGAGGCCCTGACCTCTGATTCAGAGTGTAAACCTGAACTAGAATTCCTTTGTGCCGCTTTTCTCCAGCTGGCAGATGCACGGGAGGCTGTCTCCGCTCCATCCCTGGTGATTAAACTTTTACACTTTATTAAATTAATAAAAGTTTGATTACTTGAAGACTCTAGGCAATCGGGCGCCGTGGTGTGCTCACATTCAAAGATACTGGCAGAGAGACTGGCATTATCATGTCCCGTCACACCATTCTCCCTTTGTTTGTCCCCAAAAATAACAGTTCTCGCCTTTCCTTTCCTTTTAGCTGCTCTCTTTAAAGATTCAGACTTATTCTGTACGCACTCAAATCTTTGGAGACAAAGATATCTTTTGCTACACATCTATTACAAAACCTTACTATTGAAAAGCTGATATTAATAATATCTACTCTACATGAATTGCAAACAAAACGGTGCCTAATAAAAGTTTTAAGGAAAATACGACCGTGTTGTAGTTATAGAATTCTATGGCATCCACCTTGAGGTTAAATTAAAGGCTGCAGGCAACTAAACCTCCAACCTGAACAACTTCTTAGTTTGTTTTTTCCTTCTTTTCTGAATAGAGGGGCAGCAGGTACGCGGTTCTGTCCAGGGGAAGGTCAGAACCAACGGGCATTTGTGGACTTTGAAACATCTCTGTTTCTAGTTTGCCGTTTCACTCATGAGGTTTGATGTGAAAAAGAAAAACAATAAGAGGCTTTTCTTACTTTCTGACCATGTTTGGGACACGCAATCTCACAGAGCGGCCTCTGGTGACCAGAGCAGAGCGGAAGAACAACTACACGCTCCCAGACTGAGGGAAAGCAGCTTATTGCAGCAAACGCCACTTTCAAAACTCTCTGCGTGCTCATGGTGTAAGCATTACGCCTTCATTAACACCTGATTATGATTACAGAACTATCAGGCCCACCAGTAGCTGTTTCTATTGGCCCAAAACAGGACAGTGAAGGACCATCCAATCATCAAATCGACCTCTTCCATAAAAGTGACTGTGGTTTCGGTATTTTCACCACTCCTAGGAGCAGCTGGAGGTGGGGAAAAAACTAAATTGTCTATTTAAGTAAAGTTAAAGTAGCCGGTGGTCCCTGCTGTGACGGGCAGAGTACCAACGCTGATGGAAAAGGTCCTAAAAGGTCCTTACAAGATGTGTTTTGCCCAAGTTCTCACAGCACAAACGCACAAGAGAAGGCAACTCTGGAGAGTTGTGAAAGACTTTTTGTGGTCCGAACCTCCTGCTTTGACCGAATTGGTGCTGGGGGGGCGCAGCCAAGATTGGTGTTTGTAGTTGGAGGCTTTTCGGCCTTTCAGCAAAAAAAACAAAACAACAACGGGGAGTTGTCAACGTGCTGGATTCTAAACGGAGGGCGGGGGTGCTGGAGTCGGGCCGGTCGTCATCGGTGCCGAAACGCAGGCCGTCCCGCTCTGGAACCGAGCAGCTGTGAGCTTTTGCGGGGCCGTTTGATTGGCCGGCCGTTGGGTTTGCAGACCGAACGCGCCATTAAAACCTCTCTCGTCGGCTGTTGTTTTTTTTTTCCTCCTCTAACTCTCCTCTCGAAAACCCCGGGACCTCGTCGCGCAATTTCCAAAGCGAATCTCAGCCGTGACGGAGAAGTGGGGGGTGGGGGGGGGGGCTCTCGGTGTGCGTGTGTCAATGCGGTGCAGCCATCGTTCTGTCGGGCGCGGAGCGGTTTATGGAGCACGGACGCGCTCTGTCTGGAGAGGCAGAGGAACCCAGGACCGTCCGGACGGTTTCCGGGCAGGAAGCCGTGTTTTGGAATAACACACACCGTGATAAAGATGTGAAACAGCAGGGAGAGCCGACGGTCACTTACCCCTCCAACCAAACAGCTAAGGGAGCCCCCTGTGGGTTTCGGAGGTCTCGGTTTAGATTCTCCGTGCAGAAGTCAAAACCGCGGTGATAGGAATCGTTGGGAAGAGGCCGATCTGGAAAGTTTAGGATGTGTGCGCAAACTGTAGCACAGTCCAAGTGGACCTGTGACCCCGTCAGGCGCTAACTGTGGCCATCCGGCTGCTGTTCACCGGAGAGGAAGTGTTTACATTTCGGCAAAAGGAGCTCAGACTGAAGGCCCCGATCCAGGCTTTACATTTCTCCTGCGCGTTCAGGTAGGAACGGTTAGAATAAGGAGCTGATTCTGCTAATCAGAGCTGGCCGGTGTCTTTGTGTGATGTGATATAAAACCATTTGGCACAGATGCACTTCCACCAAACAACCAGCTTTAAACCAAACCTTTATGGTCATTACTCACTCATCCACACAATCTGATACATGCCCAAACTGAAATCATATGGAATTAAGGGTTTTGATCAGGAAATGATACCCTAAAAAAACAAGACTGACTGTTAAATGGAATGATTTACTGTCGGGGGGGGGGGGGGGCTTTGGTGGGCCTGAAGTGTTGACATTCAAATCAATTCAAATGTGGCACAAGCCTAATCCTTTAAAATAGACATATTTAACATTTTCTTACTACTATCTTTGTAATAAGAAGAAGACTATAAACTGTATATTTACTATGTCCAAAACTTGTATTAGTCCCTAAATAAATGGGTTGATTTATTCTCATTCGAGTTTCTAAGGCAAATTATCTGTAGGAAAATAACTGAAGATTAGAGTGGGAGATCAACCCATTGCGGTATCATTCACAATTAGCCGAACAAGATGAATATTTTTGCTCTGCCTGACCTTTATTAAAGAGGACTCGCGGCGTGCTGAACTCTGAAAGGCGGACGAGCGCGCCGGACACGGGGGAGCCGGACCTCGCGAACAACAATGGCCGCTTCAGAAAAACGGATGAACAGCAGGAACCGCAAAACTGACAAAGGCCGAGACATGATGGAGAGGCACAAACTTCACTCCCAGGCCTGACATCTGTCGAGGCGTTGGTGTCAGGGGGACGGCTTGTTATGCAAATGGGATGACGGCCCCATGAGACCCCCGATGGGCCCGGACCGCTCGCTATCTTGACATCAGCGAAGATGTCGTCGATCACACTTCTCTATTCAGCCGTCACGGGGCTGTTAAGGCCCTGCTGCTGCACAGGAGAGAGACGGCAAACTGTCGGCCAGCCAACTTTTATCAGCTGGGTTTTTATGTTTAACGTTGCCAAGGGGAGAGACTGAACTTAAGAGCGGGGAAACAGAACTCCTAAACATTTAAGTTGGAGTCATGTGCCCCCATCGATGCGAGCGGCTTTTGGTCCGGGGGGGGTCTTATGTACACAGAGGGAATCCTCGGCGGAGGAGATATCAGGCACATCTATCTGATAAGAGGTCTGAAAAGGCAGCTGCAGGCCCCAAGAAGCACTCAAACTCTCAGGCCTGGTCACATGAACATATCCCCCCACCACCACCAAACACACACAGCAGGTCTGCAGGTTTGGCCTGAAAAGCTTTTAGCCGCGTAGGAGCGGCTGTGGACGCGTCTATTGTTGGGCCCGGTGATGGATGGAGCGCGGGTGCGTCTCAAACGCCCCTGAATTTATTAGGAGGACGGGGAAGCCGGGTCATCGCCTCCCAATGGAGCGCCAATGAGCCACAGCCAGTCTCAAAGTAAACAAGGAGCACTTGTGCGAGAAGCCGAAGCTAACGGCAGCCTGAACGTGGACGTTTACATGACCACATTCCACAAACTGAGAGGGTTATTTTATTTTTTTAAATTTTTTAAGGATTTCCCAGACACCACATCAGCCATCACACCGCTGAAGCTCCTCTCAGGAGTCCCAGTGCACGCAGCTTTATTGGCTTTATCCCACAGAGAGCACACATTGGGACTTTTCCGGTCAAACGTCCCCTTTTGTGCTCATCTTTGTTCATGGAGGACGACTATAATGAAGAGAACTCTATACAGAAGGATGCAAAAATGTAGAAAAACAACGAGGAGAGCTAGGGGTTGAACGGGAGTCACGTTAAGGGGGACAGCCGGAGACCGCTTCCTATAACAAATATGCTTAGTTTCGGATTATTTCCGCAAACGTGAAACTCGTCCGAACAAAGTGGAGGCAGCGGGTTCCTGTTTCAGTCCAAATGAAGGGAGATTTGATGGGAAAAGGACGGAGCGACCAGGAGAACGTGAGCCTGTGAGTGTTGCGCTCTCCCTCCCTTTGTCCGCCTCTTCCTATTTTATTCACGGATCAAATCGTCGTTCTTTCAAAAAAGCGAGGAGCCCGGAACGCCTTCCTGTTCTCGCTGACCCTGAGCGTCCCTGGGTTATGGCGCCGGGCCGTGAGTTGTGGCCTGGCCTTAAACGGGGCTCCGGCCACAGTCAACCTTTATGTCTACCGATCAAAAGCAATGTGCCTCCGTTAGCCGGCATCACGGACAGGGAGGTTCAAGTAAACCAAGTAGCTGTCAGAGAAGTGAACGGAGAAGCGGATTCATTTGGCGTTAAGGTTTGACATCGCGTACGTGACTGAAAGATGGAACGTTAAAAGCAAAAAAAAAGAAGAATTCCGGGGGGTTGTTCGAGCATCCGTTCAGACGTGAGCTAACTCCGGTTTGTGCCGTCCACTGAGCCTTTCTGCCACGGACAAGGACCAACGCACAGAGCCAGGACGACCAATAAACATCTGGAAAAACGTCAAACTAATAAAATGCGTAAAGTGAGAGGCCCCCCCAGCCAAAGCCCATCTATTCCATCACCCTGAAGATTCCCCATAAGGTCATTTAAGCCTCAGCACCAGGGCTCTTTCTCCTCCTCGTACATCCTGGCCTTGGACTCGGGTTTTAACACCCCGGACTCCTCATTTTGTGCACATCTGTGCACGCCAGTCTTTGTCTGATTAAGCCACGCTCTAAGTTTCTGCCACGGAGTACAGCGGCTCCTCAGACGACCGCAGAGAGGAATAAAAACCCAGCGCAGACCGATTTTTCTTTTCCGCAGACGCAGAGGTCGGACACTATTTTCGGGGGGCTTTTTGAGTTTCTCCGAGCGGGTTTTCAACACGACGCGTCTCACCTTTCAGGAATGAGACGGAGACCTGTGCCCGAGCATAACGAGTCGGTGGATCATGAAACGGAGCGAGGTCATTTCTCGTGTCTGCTGACAGACGATCAGCACGACGTACATCAATGCAATCTCGTGACAGGCTGTAAAGTAAGTATGCGGGCGGGTGGAAAAACGCTGAGGCAAAAGGCAGTTTGGGCACGAAGGCTGCAAAAGAAAAACACCTTAAGTTTGGCACGTCTCCAGCCCCTGTGCCGACACACAAAAAAAAAGAGTGGTTAAACCTCATCCTTCACAACAGTTTTCGTCAGGCTGATCGCGTTTCTCTTTCACTCCAGTTAGAAGTTAAAAGGACGTGTTTGGGGTTAGAAATAATCCAGATGCTTAGGTTAAAAAAAAAAAGGATATTATTGCAGACTGTAACATTTCTTAGTCATTGGTCACAGTTTCCATCATTTGATGCCATGCCAAGAAAACATTTTTGTGGGGTTGGACACAACTTTTGAAACCAGCAACCAACGGAAAAGAAGCTAACGTTTGTGATCTAGTTTTCCTCTCACAGTCCTTTAGGTTCCAACCAGGTAATTTTTGGTTGAAGGGTTTAGACAACTGAGAAATTAAGCCAAAAGTGCATTAAACTGTGTATATAGGTGTCGAACGTAGTCCAAAAGCATTGGAGACGCGTTTCACTGCTTTTTTAAAAAAAAACAACTGTGGATTAAGTTCATTTACACGTTGAAAAGCCCCGTATGTGCATAGAAACATTAGGTAAAAAGATTAGCCGTGTCCTCCCGAGGAAATCCTTCTGCTGCTTTGTCCTCCGCTCCACACGTTAACAGAATCCACACGGTTAATCCCTCTGGATACAGAGACTTGACATCAATTTGTCCCTGTAGGGGAGGGCCCCCCTTGCCAAGTTCCCAAACCCCTCACGCGTCTCCGTTTCGCTGCCAAAGATGTCCTCCTTTCTGTCTCTATCCCCTGGAAACATCTGGATGGAAGGCCTGACATGGCGCTAGGCTCTGAAAGCGGACGGATGGTCGGCCGGCTTCCCTCCAGCATTCAGCATGTATTCATTCTGAGGGGATCCACGCTCGGCGAGAGTCTTTGGGGGCTAACAGAGCTCAGAGAAGCTATCTAATGACAAAACATCTGAAGAGACTAAACTAATTCCGGCAAGTGGCATGAAAACATCTCACAAACAAACGGGACTGGTTTTGCGCTAAATCAGGGCTTCCCTTAGGTACCCCTACCTGGGGTACCTAAGGGTTTTTTTTTTAAAATGCGCGACGTCCTTGGAAACGAAAACAAAACAAAATGCCGCTGCTCCGCATCTCAGTGTACTGTCACAGACATTATTGATAAAGGAGTTCGGGTTGAGTATTTTTCCCCTAAAGTTTCCCTGTGCGATGTCCCAGATGTGTCCGGGGAAGTGAACAACCCTCTTTGGACGAGGTTAACTTTAGGACTCTCTTTCTCTGCCACGTTGTTGCCAGCATTATTGAACGCAGCTCCATATTTTAGTGCTACAAACATTTCCCACAATCCCCTGCCCCTGTGGTTTTATGAGGCATTGATGAATTACCAATCTTGATGGAATGGCGTCTAAGGGATAAGAGATCGCAGGTGTTTAGGCTTAGGCCTTTAGGTCTTTTTGCTTAAAGACAACCGACGTTTGAGTGATTCTTCTATATTGAAAAATTGGAGGTATTTTGTCAGCTTTGTCTTCGACCTGATGTGGGTACTGTGGCGAACACACGGTTCCAGTCACCGGTTGGGATCGCCTCTTCTGAATGACTCCACACCACTGTCCCTTTTCTGCTCCTGCCCCAGTTCTACAGATACAGTGAAAACAAGCCAAAGTGGATCAAAGAAAATCATTGCACTTTTTCCCCACAAAGTTGCAGTTCCTTCTGGTGTGGTGTTGTAAAGCCTCACCGACTCGTTTTCCGGCCCAAAGCTAAACAAACAGCAGCCAGAACGGCTTCGTAAAACAGATGAGACGGCCCTCCAGTGCTCCCACCTTTGCTTATTTTGCTTATTCCCACAATGGCCAGAGTTGGTCATAGTGCTCTGTTTCTGGCCCTTTAAACCCAACAAAGCGAGCGTTCAGTCAAACAAATCCCAAAAAAAAAAAAAAAAAAAAGACATGAGGCAGTTGTGTGAAAAGCTAAATAAAAGACTTTTGAGCCCTGATGGGAAATAGATAGCAAAGAACTCTACCTGCAGACATTCTGCAGGAATCCTGAAATGTCTTTAGCAACTATGTTTTTTTTTTTGTTCCAAATAACTTGTTTATGCAAATATGTAAATTGTATTAAGCCAATCTAAGCACTGGGTAGCTGCAAAGGCAGATACACAAACACACACGAACCATATGGCCCAATCGCCTGCGTTCTGGAGAATGGAAGGAAGAGGATAGATAATAGGATCAGGGATTTTCTGTCTTTAATCTCATTTCTCTCATCATTCTTTTCCTCCCAACATCTGTAAGATGGAGGCGATGGAGGCAATCATCGAAAACTTTGAAACGCATTCGCTCTAAGGCTCATCATTGGTGCTGTTGATGCTATTGGCCTTTGTTTATCATGATTTTTTAAAGTTTTTATTTTTGCATCTATTCTTTTGTGTCAACTCTATTGCACGCTAAAAGATCTCGGTCTCGACAGCAAAACACATCGACTTCCCTCCGCCTTCGCTCCTAAATTCTCTCCTCCATCCAAATCAACCACCGTTCAGAGTCGTACCACACGGTAATAAATCCTCCCATGGTGGTTTGAGACGGGGAGCAGTAACTCACGTCACCGCCGGTCCCCAGTGCCGCCGGCGTCCTGACGCAAGCGCCCAGGAGAGGCTCCCAGAGGCCCCCCCCGCCATGGCGCAGCCCGGGCAACGCCACGGTGCCGCTCAACGCCACGGCCCCATCAGCAGAGCCCCAGACCCTCACTTCCTTCTTCGTCCGAACTCTCATCAGGATGGTTTGCGTTGCACAGCTTTATGCTGAGTCAGCTCATCTGGTCTGTGTCCGGACAGAAAATCTAACTAAAAACCCTCTGATGTTTTGCTCTGTGCTGTGTCCACTATAGCATCTATGAACAGATTACATTAAAAAGGCTGCCTACTCATTTTGGTTTGAGAGTTTTTAGATGGAGATACAATGACCCTAAAACCATCCAGATTTCTTATGTTCTTCACGGCACCTTCCAAATGTAAGCTGCTATTGCTGGAGCAGTCGTTCTGTGTTTACGCTCACATCTCTGCAACACTATTCCGATTATAATGCGATCTCTGTCTTTGGAGGCGTGAATCACAGCATGAAGGGTCTAAAGGAGCTTTTAATCAAACATGTGGTCCAGTCTGATGTCTTTTTTAAACTATTGAAATGGGTCTGAGCTCATATTTGGCCACATTTGTTGGTGGAATAAAAAATAAAAAAAGTCAAGAGTAAAGAAAGACCAGAGTTTCATGTGGTATCTGAAATGCATGTGGGTTACAGAGGGGGATGGAGAAAAGGAAAGGCCAAGAGGAGGGTAAGAACACAGATACACATGGGAAAGTATTTGGAGAAAACTCAACATTGAGACCAGGACCATGTAGGATATGCAGCCCTTCACTTCTGGATTGTTCAGCATTTGTAAATCCTCAGAAATGGTTACATTTCATGTTGAGAAAAATGGACAACAGACCTGGAGATAAAAACTTTCTGCAATTCCCAAAACAAAAAGCAAACCTGGAGGCAGCTGTGTATTTTCTCCAGGGTGAACACGCAATTCTTCTATATGCTCAAAGCTCACCCTGTTGAAAGGATCACTCGTCTCTCCAGAGCTTCTACTTCTTCAGTTGAACTTTGGGGAAAAAGCGTATCGGTAGTTTTAGGCAGTTTTTCAGGTTCCCGTTTACAAACAACACCAGATATTTCTTCAGGAATCCTGCATCGTTCTGAACATGGACATCTCTGCGTTCTTCTGTGTGACATGTTGAGTTAAACTTGATTGCTTTCGGATCCCTTATTGACAGGAAGTAACATTAAGACACAATCGATGTTCCAAAAAATTGGGATTATTGTTTAATTCTGAAAACCAAAAATGGAAAAACAATCCTTAATCTTTAGTTTTTACCAGCAGATTGTTGATATAAATACACCAAAACATGTTTGTTTTGTAGGCTGCCGGACTGGAAAGAAACGTGACTTGTTCGAGTAATTAACTTACCTGCGAAAAAATTCACAAAAACCTGCAGATCTGAGGAAAGATATGCAGGAAAAAGCCTTCACTGGCGGAGCCCCCGCCCCCGTGGATTTATGCTTTTCACTTTTCTTCCCTTCCTACTTTAGAAGACTACAGAAGAAACCTCCTATAGTGCACCCAAGGGGTGAGGGAGAGGACACCGAGTCTTGTAAAACATATGCACTTAATATTAGGGCCATAAAACTTGCAAAATTAAAAGCTATTTTGGAAAATAGAAAGAGAAATATTTATGCGTCTGGCTCGGTATAGAGGTCGTTTTATCATGAGGCAGCGAGGGCCCTCCGGGGCACAGGTAACGACTGTCAACAGGGGGGGGGGGCTGGACTGCAGGCTCTCCGTGTCCCACCAGATGTCCACATGTGGGATTGGCTGGCCGAGGAGGGGAAACCAGGAGTGGTCAGTGTCCGAGTTAAAGGGCAGCAAGAGGCGGCGGTCTGCTCCTGGTTATGAAGAGAGTCGTCAAGCCAGAAAGCTTTACATTGAATAAAAAAATAAAATAAAAATCATCAGATGAAGACACAGCAGCCCGAGAGAAGCTATTCAGAAATGGAGCAGCCTCCCCCCCTTAGCACAAGTGTGGTGAAAAAGAAAACAAAACAAAAAGTTTTTAAAAAAAAAGCTCCAAAAAATCATGGCGGTTTGATTGAAAAGCTGCAAAAAGCAATTATGTTTGTGAGAATGTGCAGACCCCTGCTCCTAGCAGCCCGAAAACATTGTAAATCGTGCGGCGGCCTCTGTTTATATTGTGCTGACCTCCCTCTGCCCCCCCCCCCCCCCCCCCCCGGTTCTGGCCGGGCTCTCCCCACCTCCGCCGTGAATACGCTGACACATGGAGGACGCTTCAAACACGCACGCTGAATTCCACCTTAAATCCGGCTTTGTTTTTCCTTTTTTCCCCGCCACGGTCGGGCGGGGGGGAAGAAGGTGACGACGGGCCGGTGGTGGACGGGGCGGGCCGGGCCTTGTGGGGGTCAGGAGGGGTGTGGGGGGGGGATAGTCTGGTGATGAGGACCGGCTCTTCCATGAGTTCATGAACCTTCAGGGAAAAAGCCGTAAGAGCAGGCCAGCGTTTTTTTTACTTTTAACTTCTCTTTATAGGCGTATTTCTGTCTACTAACTCAGCCTTCAGCTTTACCTCCTTCTCCCTGCTCTACAAGTGTTTAATAAAATATTCCACTGCACTATATTTTGTCAGGTCACATAGCACTTGGAGCAGCCTGCTGAGAACGTTACGGATAAGCCCGATTCTGGAGCTGTTCTGTGTTCTTTTTTCTTCTTCACCAGAGCCTAAAATAGTAGATTTCTGCACATGCTTCCTGTCATTTTTTAAGCGGGGCCTTGTAATTCTATTTCATGCCATTTTAGTGGCTAATTCACAGATGAAGGTGCATTTTTAAAGAAATATTGACATAAAAAAAACACATACACATAAACATACATGATTATCTGAGCAAACATTTCTCGTTTTGTTCTTGTTTAATATTTTTCCATGAGATGTGGCTCGTCTGGCAGGGAGAATCTTCTAAATAAAGATGACAAGGATCTGTTGAGCAATAAGCTGCGCCAACTGCCAAAAAGATGGAAAATATGCTTTTTCAATATTCAATATTCCAAGGGAACTGCCTCCCCCTGCCAAAAACAGAAGAGGATCGAGGGATCCAGGCCGTTAAAACAGTTGGACTCTGGTCCTGATGGTTTATAAAGGCAACAAAAGTCTCTGCAACATCCATTTCATGTCTCAGAATGCAAAACTCTGATCCTGTATCATTAAACTTTATCCCTTACATAAGACCACGAAGAACATGATTCCATACATCTACAGATTGGTACCCAACCGAGGCTTCAAACCTACCAAATGCCAGCTGCTTTCACACACAAGTGCTCCAAACATGGGTCTGAATGTCTTCAAAATTTGGCCGGTCTTGTTATGAGGATTTTTATTAATATGTCTGGTAATATTTACATTATCATTCTGCTTCTAATACGGAAAAATAATACGAGGCCCGCCGCAGGTCACCCAGAAGCGTTTTCGTCTTCCACTTTCCATAAATCTATTTTAAAGGAGTAGTTTGGGTCTTGTTAAGCAGGAATGGGTTAAGTATTTCTGTAAAGTTCCTCCTTTAACTGCTGCGTAGCAGTCAGAGGACAGTCTGTTCAAAGAGGCTGGCAGCGAGTCTTATTTGCACGCAGGGACAAGAGCAGAGAGATTTTTCACTTTCTAAAACAACACACTCTACAAGTTTCACTGCAGTTCAGGGGATGCCGTTTGATTCGAAAGAAGGCACTGCTACTGCATCGGACTATGGAAATTATCCATTTTTTTCAAAACCTAAAAGACCTTAAAGGACTATAGGCGCAACTTCAAGTTTCTAATTAAAATATAGCTTAAATCTAGAGCAGTATCTCATCATTTAGGCCTATAATTTAATCTATTCAATGAAAAATTAGAGAGTAAATCCATATTGATTCTGTTTAAGGTAACATGAATCAATATTAGCTAAACAAATGTAAATGTGACGTGCCAGGAATTTGTTTAGTTTAGTTCTCATTTAATGTCCAACAGTAACAGCTCAGCTTTTCTCCCAGCTTGGGAAAGCTTCCCTCCAAAAACCCAGCAGTGTGAAGATCCTGGAGATGATGCAACATGCTGGTTGAATGCTGGACAGTTGAAAGATAAACAACTTTTTTTCATTTTTAGTTTCACACGGCTGCCCCCCCCCCCATAGTTTCTAGAGCACAGCCAAGCAAAAGGACCAACAACGACTCCAACGCAACCAAGAGTAATCCATGCTAAGTTTGTCCCAAACATTTCTAATGTGTGTGTGTGTGTGTGTGTATATATATATATA
>CAJRST010039999.1:3777904-3836978 GCA_907169785.1 Menidia menidia
CACACACACACACACACACACACACACACACACACACACATATAATACATTATTACATTGAGTAGACCCATACCGAAAGCTCGCGCTGCTGTACTTTGGTACAGAAAATAAAGGTAGACACTTAAATATACAAATTGAAAGAGAAAGAAAAAGATTTATCTCAATTAAACATGTTAGAATATTTCAGTGATTTATCCGTTTCCCAGCTTCCTAAAGCAACCCGCTATTATGGTAAAGTCTCATTTATTGGGCTGATGTAGAGACTACATAGTAACTGAGAGGGAATTAGTGGTAGAATCAGTCTGAGGACAGTGTGTTTGTTGAGCTGACGTGTGTGGGTGGGTGCGCGCTGCACAGTGCGTGTGCGTCAGTTCGGCCTTCTGGAGGACCGGTCTGTTTTGAAATAACAGGCCGGGACTTTTTCCCTCTCTATCTGGTGCGCTCCAGTGCTCTCCGCGTACACCTCGGCACATCTCAGCACCGCCGAAACGCACTAAAAATTTATGACCTTAACATTCCTGCAGGGTCAAGCAATTTATCAAATCCTGCACATTCTGGTTTCAATTACACAGCCGATTGTGGGGAGCGGTTATTTTAGCAGGTTCATTTGGCCCAGTGGGGAGGCCGGCTCTTTTTGCTCTACATCCCCGGCCCCCTGAACACAACTGGCCGCTTTCTGGACAGACGCTGGCCTCACTGGATGCCACAGATGGCGGGGGCGAATTTTTCTTGAAAGTGAGCAGATGAGCTATGGGGGGTTGGGGGGGGATGCATGATACAATTTGTCGGCCATCGTTGCTTTTTTCTGTCGGGGAACAAAAAAACCGATGGCATTCCTTCACCGCGTTACCTCTCTGCTATGTGGCTTCCTTGATTTTCTTCCTCCGTCTCCCGGCCTCGCACCCTCTCTCCCTGCGTCTCCCTCCTCTCCCTCTGTGGTAGAGTGGTGATAAATCCCCGTTTTATTGCTGGAGAATTCTTCTCTCCCTGCAGGGCTGACAGCTCCCCACGTTCTAAGACACTGCTAAGACCAAACCCAATCCGCCCTCCCCGCATCTCTCCATCTCTGCCTCCATCTGGCCCTGATTACTGAAAAAGTGGAGGGGCTCGGGGGGGGGTGGGGGGGGGAAGGCATCACAGCATTATAAGCCGGGAGAGGGACGACAGACAGGAGGAGGAGATGATGCACAGCACGCTGGCATGGGGGGGGGGGGGGCCCCCAAGGAGGAAAGAGAGAGCAACATCTCTGGGGGGGGGGGATGAAGGGGGGGGGGGGGGGAATGTGCAGGAGGGGAATTCAAAGGGGGGGAAAAAAATAAAATCATTTTGCGTTTGTGAGCACGTCCAGTTGCGTTTTAATGGGCGGCTGTGTTTTTTTTGTTTTTTTTTGTTTTCTGGGTCAAGAGAATACTGGCTCAGATGACTTAACACAGCTAAGCACTAGGCAGGGGGAAACAGAGAGGAAGATAGCACGGCTAATGACAGGGGGCTGGAAAAGGTGTGAGAAATGATAAAGAGAACAAAGAACAACAAGATCCAGTCCCACGAGGGCCAGAGCAGGTTTGAGTCCAACTGAAAACAAGAAGCCCCACACAGGATGCTGTAGGACGCCCGTCCATGCAGAGGGGCCTTAGTGGCTTTATTTGATAATGAAAAAATAATAATAATTTTAAAATGTAATTCAAAACTCAGTTTAAAGTATCACATTAAGGTTTGGCAAACTATTTAACTCGAAGCATAAAGAAAGAAAAAAAAAAAAGAATTCCCACTTTTTCCCCAAATATCTTTCCTGTGAATCCATTTTAGTGGCAATCCAAAGCGTCCGGGTGCTTCTTTTCAACTCCCACAGTATGGTGAAACAGCCGCCCGCCGGCTGAAGTGCTAATGGCCATCATTTGGGTGAAAAGAGGCTAAATGGAGAGGAGAGCCGTGTGCGAGTGTGTCCTGGCAGGCCGGCTGCACTGCAGCAGGTGCCAGAGGAGTGTGTAATAAACAACTGCTTTGGACAAGCTGGCCGCTCACATCAAATGATGCGTTCTGGCCGTGTCCACCTCAGCTGTTCGCGCCGGCAACGCTCGGCGGGCTCTGAGGGGCAGCAAAAGGCATTAATATTGCAGTTTTTCACGGCTAAGCAGGGCTCCCCGGCAGCTACGCGGCAATCCTCTCAGCTAGGATCAGCCAAATGTTTCCTGCTCAGAGAGAGATTCTGCCGATATTTAAAATCAATGCAATGACAAAATGCTGAAAATGATCTCGGATGCCAAAAGTAGCCATCAAAAAATGTAATACCGACAACTTTCACTGTCTGTATTAAAAAAACTGCTGTAAGAACACAGATTTATTCATTCCACTATTCTGATAAGGCCTAGGTTGACTCACTTTTATCAACATTTATTCACTTTGACTTTTAACATTGAGCAAATTTCCTGAAATCCCACAAAGGGAGCCCTCTGGCTGGTGTTCTTCCTTTGGAGAACCAGCAAAACGCCAAAGATCCCCCCCAAAAAAAAGATCCCCGACGCAGATTGTGAGTCACTTCGCACCTCGCTGGCTCTCCCGCCACCTCCACCCAAAAAAAAAATAATCAGGATAATTTCTATTCATTATTACACCTCCATTTATCTGCGAGACGAGACGCGGGGAGGACGGGGTATAACTCTGAGGAATAACAATACCATTAAAAAGCCTGCGCGGCAAATATCAATCACTGTTGCCGTTAATGTCCCTCCAGCCTATTCAGATGGCCTCTCCTCTTCCCCTAATGTCCACCCATCTGTGTGTGTGTGTGTAAGCGCATGTGTGTGTGTGTGTGGCTGCTACATTCAAAGCCCTTTAATCAACAATCGCTGCATCTGGACCACATAATGGATGGCATTGTTTATAACCTGACTCCTGTACCGCGCGGTGATGAATGCTCACGCCGTCATTTGAATAAGAAATGAGGCTGCGCTTTATTTTTTTAATATTGAGAGGAGATTGTGTTAATATAAATTTCTCGGTAAAGTTGTGATAATAACAGTGATCATGATGATGTTCCGTTTTGTCGAGCAGCCGGAGGATTCAAGCCAGGCAAGAATACCGTGAAGATGCAGGATGAAGATATCAAGGAATTGCCTTTTATTCACGGCCTGTGACAGTAAGAGATGAATACGAGTGGTTAAACACTGAAATATGAGAGGAAAAAAAAGACAGAGTTACAGGCTTACTCAACGCAAAATGGCAAAATGTGGAGAGAGCATCACTCAAAGTGCAAAACGGGTTTTTCCTCAAAACCAGGACAGAAATCCTCCACAGCCTGAGCACAAACGGTCGTGCCGGATTTATTTTCCCCCCTCACAGGGAGCAGAATCACCACGCAGCACTGGAGAGCGTGCGCTTTATAGCTGTAAAGCCAAAGCGCGGCTTGCTCAAACATCGTGAAAATTACACAGGAGCTGTTATGAAAATAACAGTTTAGATTTAATGTCATGTGTGTTGAGCTCAGAATCACTCACCCTCAACTCCTCTAAATGACCACAACCTGTAATCCATAATAAGCCTACAGTGTGTGTACGCTTTTTTAACACGTTTTCACAATTGCTTGGAAAAGGAGACGTAAATGAATGCAAGTATATATTTCTTTAAATGTAATTAATTTTTTTTTTTAAAGACTGAAAAAGAAACATTACAATGAATGTTTGGATTAATTTTAGTTCATTTCAAAAGTGAAAAACTGCACAAAAATGTGTGGATTTTGACAAATGTTTCAGATAAAAATAATTAAAAGGCCTACTTTAGATTTTATTTAAATATATATATATATATATATATATATATGCACATATAAACAGATATACACACATACAAACAACACATTTTATATATATATATAGCTTGCAATTTTCTTTCTTTATTTCCTCTGACATTATCCCAGTGGAATAACCGTGTTACAACCCTGAGTGGGGCCACAGTGGAATACAGATAAAGAAAACCCGGGATTTACTATCTGGGGGATTTTTTGCTGTCCAAATTTCTGATGGTTTTCTCAGCAGTTGTTGGCCCTTAAACTGGGAAATGACAGATAGAAAAACCTCCTCAAACCAACCCAGCCCGACACCATCTTCCACACCCCCCCCCCTCCATCCATATCAGCTCCTATCATTGATAAAGACAGCCTTTCAGAGGTGACACTGATAGCTGCTCAAAAGCATTCAAAAAGTGATTTGCCTGCCGTTTCCCTGTCGCTGCCCTCTCTACGACGCACACGTGCTCAGCAAGACGGCTCCAATGCCAATAATTCTGATATTAGGCATAACCTGAAAGGCCACAAAAGGTGCTTAAAGAATCCAGGATTTATGTAAAACATTCAATCCAAATAGTGTAATGTTTAAACAATGACATTTCCAGAAATAATTACATTTAGAAAAACTTCATCAAAATGTTACATTGATCTGAGATGTGAGTCAGTGTTGCGTTTTACTGAAATCAGCAGCATTTGATCACATAACCAAGAGAAAGGGCTTAATGTTAACAGATCAGCACATGATACGGCAGCACTGATTTTTTTCCAGAAAAAAAAACATCCTAAATCTGTTTCATTAACAAGAAGGACCTGATTTTAGAACCTGACATGTCCGGTCGTGAAGGCAAATCACCGTTTATGATCTTAATCTTAGTTCAACACAAATGGGTCTATATTGCAAGTCAGAGTAAAGCTGATCATTTAAACGAAGAGCTTCGGCCTGAAGATTTCTGTGTCAGTTAAAGAGTCTGAATTTGGGAGGTGCTGGAGGCATCATTGGAACGGGAGACATTTTCCCCTCCAAACTTCAAAATGTGTCATGATGGTTTTAATTTGCCGCACTTAAAGGCCATCTCTGACACGAGATGGCCGCCCTCGCTCCATCTTCTCCCCCTCCTCGCGCCTCCGTCCTCATCTCGGCTCCAAATGAGCGCGGCCAGCTGGGGCCGGCCGGCTGATGCCGGGCCCTGCTAGGTGGCATTGACAGCTGAATTATCCCACAGGCCGCGCCGGCTGATTATCAGCCCAGAAGTCATCAGGGTGTCCCGGCCTCCCCGCCCACCCCCAGCCTCTCTGCCCCCCCCCCCTAGCCCTGTCACCCCTCGTCAGGGGAGCGTCGCCTTCCCCCGGCCCGCCGTCCTGCTCCTCCTGACAGGTAATCTCAACAATAACAATTACCACCATTACTGGTGTCATAAACAAGCGGCTAACCCCAAGCCAGGGCAATAACAAAGGCTTTATAATTTACCATGCCAGGCCGTAAAATGCACGCCAACAGGTAACAAGCAATCGAGCAGAGAGGATGAGGGCTGCCGCTATGGGCACTAAAGTCAGATTGCTTGCCGTGAGTGTTGAAGCCACTTCTAAATAAAACCTGCTCCAAAAAAAAAAAAAAAAAAAAGGGGGGGGGGGGGGGGGGTTTAGATGTGTCTGACTGGATGCGAATCATAATTGTTGATAGTTTTAACACATCCACCGCAGCAGATTTATCAAATCCACATAGTGATAGGAGGATTTTAGCTCAGCATATTGTTGATTTTTTTTAAAAATGTATTTCGATTTAGTTGAAAAATAAGACAATACGGCCCTTTACGTTTTTAATTGTCAAGAAAATAAAATCATTTAATTTCTTTCCCAATTAATGACAGAAAAAAAACAGATTGGGATCAAATTGGAGCCAAAAAATTTCAATAAAGATTCATTGAATTAGATAACAGATTATGTGAAATTCAGGGGGAAAAAAACGCATTTGTGCTTTAATAGCCTATAAATCCTTAGAAAAAATTAAACTAATGTATAAATAAATACATTTCTTTTTCTTTTTTCTACCAGAGCAATTAACTATCTTGTACTCATGCTAGAAAAACTCATTTAAAAAAAACGCACGGATTGTTAACAGTTCCAGGCATATTATTATTTAGTATTATTATTCCTATTTATTTGAAGGACCCACATCCGATATTTCCGCCTGAGCGGCTGGAGGTTTGGCCCAGCCTGCCTCCGCTCCTCAGCACAGCAAACAAGGCGTCGTGGCCCGGAGCGCTAAAATAATTTGAGGCTCCCTGATGAGGAGAGCTGAGCAGCAATTAACACGTGTCAAAGTCACCATCATCAGGTGCCACTCTCATTTTCTTCCCAAGATTCAATAGATGTCCCCCCCCCAACACCACCCCACCCTGCTCGTTTCCTCTTGTTTATTCTTACCCGAAGGCGACGGTGGAAAAAAAAAAAAAAAAAAGAAAAGAAGAAAAAGCTTTTTCCATTTGTGCGGATTTACTGCGGCGCTTTGAACGATAGCGCGCGCTAACGCGACCCACATCCTCGCGCTTTAGCCCGCGTTCGTTTGGTTTTTCGTTCCTGCCCTATCTTCTGGTGTCTTCTCGCCTTTTTGCGGCCGCGGTGGGAGCAGAAGGGTCGGTTTTACGGGGGGAAAGAGCTCCGGTGGCGGCGGGGCTCCGCGCGGAGGGGCGGGCGCGCGCGCGGTGCAGCAACGGCCGCCGCGCGACCTGCTGCTGATGCTAGCCTGCACGTGCCCTCCGCGGCTTTATTTAATATAAGCAACAAGTCAGCTGCAGCCCCAAAGAAATCCTTTTTTTTTTATGTGTCGTTTAAAAAAAAACAACGTATTTTATAGCGTGTTAAATGCGCATTTTTTATGGGATTATGGGCAGAAAATAACTGAAAACGTAATTCAACCAAACCATAAAATAATAAGGGTTTTAGTTGTGAAATTATGTATGAACATATTATTCTGTTGGTTTTCTAAAATATGTGAAAATTATTTAAGGCTGACAAAAAGAAGGAGCACTTCACACATTTTAGAAATAAATCTGACGTAAAGTATATTTGTTTCAGTAAATGTTGAAATGAATATCATTTTGTATCAAAACAGTAAATAAAATGTACAGTTGTAATTGCCTCTTTAAATAGATGAAAATATATATAATTAAAGCTGGTCATTTTTGTGCTCTATAATTATTAACGAGCCAACTTTTACCTTTTAATTCCATTTTTACAAATAGGAGCTGGAGCACAATCAGAGAACACAGTTTGGTCTCAAGCTGACCTTAAGTTTATTTGTTTAGATTTTTTTTCCTTTAACGTTTTTGGTTTATTCTGAAAGTCTGACTGTAAAACAAAGAGGAGAATATTCTCCTTTTTTATTTTTTTATCCCAGTGCGCACAGACATGAATACCAGGCGAGTAAACATACTTAACAAAGGCAGTCCGGAGGCTGGACGCGTCAGCATAATGCAGCAGCACTATAACCTCGTTTCTTGGATTATGTTAACCAGTTTGTCTCTTCCGTCACCCCGTGTCCGTGAGCCGGTGAGAGAGAAAGCGGCAGAAAAGGAGGAGGAGGTGTTTTTGTTGCCATTCTCCTGACCTGAGCCGCTCCTCTTCCTCTGAGCTCAGCGGGAGCCGGCCGGCGCGAGCCTCGCCTGCCCGGCCCGCCGTCCTTCGGCTGGGTGCATATCATTAGCATACATTTCTTTCTGCCGGATGGGGGCTTCGCCGTCATTAACGCCTCGGCTCACGCGTTTCCCCCCCCCCCTCCCTCGCCCCCCCCGTGGGTCCGTACCTGCGGCGGAGAGGCTGGCGACGGCGAGCCGCTGTCCGAAAAACCAACCAGACGAGGGAGCGGTCATGAGAAGGGGAGGACAGGCGGAGTGAGAGAGGGGACGTATGGGGAGAAAGGGCAACAGTGCCTCCGCAGTGAAAACAAAGGAGAAAGCAAAGAAGGAGAAGGAAAAAAAAAATAGCTGTGAAGTGAGAGAGAGGATAAATGAGCGCTGTGTGTGCGGTAGGGATCCCTCAGCCCGGGTCCGTGCTGCTCTCCCTCTGCCTGACTCCTGAACCATGCAGGCTCCATTTTGTGTTAAGCAGCTCCCTCTCACGACAGATTTCTGCTGGGGTCAGGGGTCAAAGTTGAGGACGGGGTCAGCTGTAACACAACTTGTAAGGGAACTCGGCAAACTCCCACCCCCCCCCCCCCCCCCCCCCCCCCCCCTGCCAGAATCTCCTCCATCACCCTGTCCCCGCCGGCCAAGAATGCCTGGTGAGCTTCGGGGGCTGTTTCGCCATTTCATCTCACAGATAAGCTTTAAAACAAGCTCAGTGTCATCGAATCCAATCAAATCTTTTAAAAAGCTTCCCAAGATAAAGGAGAGCATGAGGGGAAAGGGTGGGGGGGGGGGGGGGGTCGTGTTGCCGTCCGTACGATCCAAGAAGTTCACTTGCATTACTGTAAGTCAGACGGTCCAGGTTTTACAACCGTGGAAAAGTTATGACAGTGAGAGCTGCTCCAGTGAGTGTGAGGTAAACAGGAGGCATGATGCCACAGGCTGAGCTATGTCCGCATGCCACAACAGGTCTCCCCCCACTGCAAAGAGATGGCTGAAAACAGCCATTTGCCTGTTTATTTTACACATTCTGCAGGGGGGGGGGGGGGTCACTGAACTGCAGTTTGCTTTTTCATATATATATATATATGTGTGTGTGTGTCCCATTTTTCAAATGGAAGCTTTTGGTAATTTTCTTTTGTCAAAATCTACAATTTTATCAAATCTCAAATTATTCCGATCCAGTCTGCACTTTAAACACTTCCTTTATAAATTATAAATCAATCTGTCTGCAGGTGTTTAAAAAATGGTTTGGAATATTTTTAAAATCATAAAAGCTAGATAGATATTTTTTTTCTTTTTTATTTATTTTTTATTTTGAAGGTTATTTATTGTGGAGGAATGGACAAGGTGAAAATGATCGAACAGAAGCGATTGACTAACATGCTAGTAAAATAGAGCCAAGCTTCAAATAAGGATCAGATTTTTGGCCTGGAAATAAACAAGTGCTGTTTTAGCTGTAGATCCTTTTATAGAAGTTTAATTATTTTTAAACCTAATTTATTGAAATGATTAAAAACCTTCATCCAAGCAGTTGAGCAAAAAAATAAATAAAAAAAAGGAATTAGCTAGTGTACCTTCTACAAGTGTATTATGAGCGGATGTGAAGTGGAGACGTGCCAGACGATGTTGTACCACGGCGTGGAAAAAGTTCCCCATGCTGTGCAGGTGTGTTGGCATCCATGTTTCACACAGCAAAACCAACACTCCATTAAAAAAAAACCACACAAAGGACGCACAATCTAAGCAGATAACACATATGCCGTTATAAAAATGGATCACTCCCCAACAAAGCTGAAGCTTTTCACTAGAACTAAAGACCCCCTGAGCCTCACCTCCAGCTTTTTTCTGTGTTCCGTTTCTTGTTCGATGCGGTTTTGGTCTTTTTGTGAGGGCTAAAAAGGATAAGTGAGAAATGAAAGCGTCTTTATTGAATAACTGACGATCTGAAAGTGTAACTGGAATGACTGATCAGCCGTTTCTGCCTCTAGAAAGGAAACCTGGCAGCTGAGTCACAACAAAGCTCCACCACTGGATTCAGAAGGCCGCTCTCCAGTTATCCATTCACCTCCATGTCCTTATTTATTTTTTTTAGACTTATCAAACTCCAGAAACATGCCGTATATCAGCTCAATTCCCATTTTGCCTTTCGGGACACCTAAGACGGAGTCTTACCATTAAAAGGGGAGCATGCTTTATGGAGATGGAAGCGACTCAGACTGCGGCAGCTGCGTTCACTTTCCTCAAGTGTCAACCAGCAGCCGGGGGGGGCTCAGCGAGGTGTTTCTGCCGGTGTTCCACCCAGCATCTTTTAAGGGCCACTACTGTAGGAAAGGGCACACTGGTGGGAGGCGAGGAGCGCGGGGAAGAGCTACTCTGGACAGAGACAAAGACGCTCTGCCCGTATGAGCGCTCTAACTGACGGAGTTTCATGTAAAAAAGGAGCCACACAAACACAAGGGCAGAGCGCATCGCTAAAATCTGCACTCCACCAAACTCGAGATGGGGCCCAAAAAACAGAGAGGGGAAAAAAATGATGGAGTCAGACTTAAACATCAAACAATAAACAGTCCATTAAGTCTGTGGGTGGAAGGGTTGAAGGAAGGGGGGGTGGGGGGGGGGGGGGTGAGAAGACAGATATTGTGGAGGTGGGGGAGAGGAATGATGGGAGTTTATTTAAAGCATGGTGACCCCGTGGCCGAACGCTGCCTCGGTGCAGGGATGAATAAAACTTTAATGGCTCATAAAACACAGTGACCCCCTTCTCCCAACCTAGCTTCACAGAGTTTATTCCAGCCAGGCTGGCCAATCAGAGGGCTCCAAACACACCAACACACACAGACTGTTGACGTGTTCTGCGAAAAGTTCAGGATATTTAATGATATTTGCTGAGTTTGAGCTCATATCTGTGAGTCGGGGTTATTCAGAGCTCTGCTAGCTAACTTATTCTGAACATTTAACAAAACACTGACGAGTCAAAAGTCAAAGTTGTACCAATGTTGCAGTCACTAACTTTAGCCTAGCTTAAAATCTTAGCTTAGCCTAACACATATATGTTTCCAATACAACTACATCTAGGTTTTGGGAGAGGAAAAAAAAAATAAAACTTTTGCACAATATGTTGAACGTATTGAGATTTTTGGAACAGCGAGCCAACACATTACATCCAGGTCCGTCCACCATTTGAGATTTCATCTGTCCCGCGTGGCTACTAATTTTCTATTGCCATGACTTCTGCTGGCGATGGATAATGATCCTGCTGAAGCTCTGGAGCACTGCTGCATTTGAAACAACACAGTTTATACTTTTGCCGTCAGTGAGACGTTATCCAGTCGTCTTCCCTGCTTGTACTTTTCTGAGCGGCCGAAGCTCTGCTTCCTACCTACACCTGCACGCATATGCCGAACCAACCTGATGTTTTCATTAAAATATTATTATTTTATTTTTTAAAAGCCGACTCCTCTGTCCATTCAGGTATCCATTTGTTAATTTGGAGGCTCACCTGGTTTGAAATGCTACTCACCTCATGCATAGACACTGAAAAAATCTAAAAAAGAAAATAGCTAAATGGAGGTTTTATTCCAGTTACTTTCCAAGGAACTGATATATTTAAAATCTTAAAGCGAAAATCACACATCCAGCAACTAAACACTTTCTGGAAAATGAGTGTTGCAGCTTAATAATTTAATTTGATTTACTGGTCAAAGGGAAAGCGCACGTTGCAACGATGAACGACTGACTAAATTATTTTAGGAACTTCCCTCCGTGACGAATCGAGCTGAACCAAACTGGGAGACGGCTGCGTTTAAAGTCGGGGTTTACAAAATGCAGCGGGGGTGAGAGCTGTGTGTATCGACACCTCGGCTTCAAATTGTCACAGGCCCGTTTCCAAGGAAGCAAATGGTGCTTGGCAACAGGCTCAGCTCACAGGGGCTGCACAAACCACCAGCGCTGCTTTGTACCTTTGCAGCGTGGTGCTAAAAAGGCTGAGGGCTGGTGTGTGTGCGCTGCAGTCCCTGACCCCCACCCCCCCGCCCTTCCCTCTCTTACTTGCTCAGCTCTGCTGGTGTCATTTTCAGGTCATGAGACTGTAAATATACAGAGTCAGAACCCGGGGCCGTAAATCAGAGTGAACAGCTTGAACTCCCTCACGGACAGATAACACAAGACAAGGCTGGAAGGGCCTGCTGGGGTAAATAATAATAGCGCATATTAGATCCAGAGGAAGATATCAAACTAGCTAAAACATCTGCTTCTGACACATATGGCATCACGGCCGCTTTTCACAATTGCAGCTTTAACAAAGATTAGAACGGCTGCAGAGCTCGGAACTCAGGCTGAAGGAGCCGCTTCTGCAGGAGAAATAACCGAATTCTCAGGTGAACGCTCATTCGCAAACAGAGCAATAAAGCCCATAAGAATCCATCCCCAACAACCAGTGATCAGAGCTGAGTTAAAAGGAAGCTTTTCATATGATTTAAATCTGTAGAAAAGAATGACATCATTGTACTAATATTAGAAAAAGGTTTGAATCTGTTTAGGAACTTTTATTTTATGTTAATAGTTATATTCAGCTTACTTTTGACTATAACATCACAAAATATTAAAATAATCATTTTTGTGCAAACAAGCTCTTTAGACTCATGTCCAAGATCTTTAAAGATTTGTATAAAGTTTGCCTACCTCACTACAGACTAAAACTAGTTACAGTACCATGTGTTCAGGGAAGTTTTGTGGCATTTTCCTTTAAAAAAAAAAAAAAAGGACAAACAAGCTGCAGAAACAGACGTAACGAGGAGCCAGTGACTCGTTTCAAATCCACATCTTTAAAAAAAATGCAGCAGGTGTTAAGAAAACGCTCCCAAAATACAATCCTGATGGAAAGATGGCTAACATGATAGCAATCCTGAAATATGGAGGAGGAGGAGGAGGAGGGATGGCGTCAGAAAGGAAATTCCGATAGCTGTATGACTTTTTGGACGCTTTTTCACTCGCTATCTTTAAAAGAAATATTGATGAAAAACTGGGAATAAGGACAAGGAACCATGTGCCCTCCCTACAGGAACATCGAGCATCTCATTTTAGCTGATGTGTCTGTGTCAAAAGGCATAATATCAGTTTCTATATCGTGGAGAATTTCCAAAAACAAAAGCGCAGATTTTTCCCACAGTAGCTGAAAGCCGACGGTCATGTGCCTGGAAAATCCTTGAGTAAAAGTTATGAGCCAGAACCTGTCATTAAAGCCAGGTGTCAAGAGATATAAAGACAACTGTTAAGTTTGAAGCATCACGCTTCTCTCATTCTCACACTTTTTAAAAGACATTTTATGGTGCAGAAGGTATTTCTACTTTGCTTCAAGGCAACCAGCAGCTAAAAGAAGAAGAAACACATTTTTTTTATATCATGCTTATAAAAAGTTTTTTTTTAAAAGAGAGATTAACCACTTTTCCCCTCTTTCCATGGCTGGAATCACGAAAAGCCGAAAAAATGCTCCTCATTCATAAAGTCTGAGAATAAAAGCAATTAGGAAAGTCACATTAAGTGCAGGTCTTTGTTCTCTGTCCACAAACAGAATAAAAAAACAAAAAATGTCAGTCATACATACTATTGTTCCTCTACAGAAAAAAATAACCCAGAAAATTACTTTTTTTATTCAAAATTATTTTCCCTTAAAATACTGATATTTAGTAAAATGTGGGATAATTTTAAATAACTCTGATTTTAAATTTCTGTTGTTTCCAAACAGTTAAAACGTCACTGTTTGTTTGTTTGCTTGGTGCCTCTGGAGAAGCATTGTTTCCCGGTTGCTTAACAAAGTGAGCAATTTTCCGTTAATTTACACAAGAGTACGGTCTTAAAATAACAGCCCGCGCCAAAGTGAGAACAGAGAGAGTCAGAATTTGCTTTTCAGTTGTTTAATTTGTGAATCAAAAATGTAATTCGGAGCCTGTGGCCTCCAAGTGAGGCTTTCTGGGAAAAAGAAGCTGACTAAACCCTGTCATTTATGTTAGCTTAATGTACAGAACTAGACTCCATTCATCAGCCCGTTAATGATAACGGCTTTTCCACCTATTCATCTGATCACAGTTATGTCTTTAATGATGGTCTCTCTGGAAGACAAAGGTGGGAAAGCGGAACAGATTGTGAAAGTATTTTATCTTTGACACCTTGTCACAAGTTAAAACGGTGTGTGAAAAGCTGCATCGAAACTTTACATCATCTCCTGACATTAGCGGAGCCTTGACTGGAGCTGCTCCGCGTTTACATCATTCCATCTGTGATCTCTGAGGCGGGGAGTGTTTTTCCAGGCATTAACGCATCATCAAAGTGTCTGAAACCCAAGAGGGTTTGATCCTCGGGGTCTCTGGAGGGTCTCCAGACACAAAGCCCACAATTATCTCTCCGTTATGTCAAGTGCGTTTGAGCCAAAAATTGCTCACCTTGGCCCGCTCAGAGCTATCGGGTTCCCATGTGAAAACACCAGAGCATGACATCACTGTGTCGCTCCCTCTCTCTGCCGCCCCCTAATCCGCCGCCTTATTGTGGGGCCAGCGTCGGCCATTTGTCCGTTCTTCTCTGTGATTGGCCGCCACTGCAGCGGTTTTCAGGACAGTACTATGTAACGTTCACCGGATGTGCACCGGAAACCCAAAACGGATAAAGAATTCAGACAAATACTTAATCGTTTGCTGGACATTGGTTGCACAAGCACATTAAACGGCTGAAGGTTCCGACATCATCCACGCATCACACCTGCTTAAGCCTCAAAGGTTCGCTGAGAGCTGGATTTGATCCACGCTGACACACAGAGTCCAACTGCTGACAACGGCCTGAATGCCGCCAGCAAACACGCTCTCTAAAAAAAAAAAAAGGCTCAACAGATTTACAGGGCGAGAGAAAACTGTACCGTTTGTGAAATGTCGTCATGGTAATCCTGGAAAACTATTTCTATCTGTCAAATGTTTACATTCACTCCACAAATATAAAAACTATCTCTCAAAGAGTAACCTGGAGGTTCATTATACTGTGAACAATAAGTCCCCACATGTAACAACTGGAAAAATCTGCTGATGAACTCTGAAGTTTAAAGCCGAAAAGCTGATAAGAGAACCAACGGTTTTCTACCCACACATCCTCGTGGTGTAAATGTGTGCCTCATTTTTTTTTTTACTAACGTCTTCATTTTTGCACAGAAAACAAGAATAAGCAGTCTTTACTTCATACTGTAAGGTTCTATAATGAATTTAATGGCGTTATCAATACTAGAATAACAGAAATAAACAGTTCTTTATAGGAGTACAGAGCAGAAAGACGGGCTGGAAATGTACTTTTACAACTAGACAAAGAGAAGCAATGTGCATGAGAGGCATTATCCAAAATTACTGGTCACATTTTTCATTGAAATAAAAGCCTTTATCACGCTCTAAATTGTAATTAAGTTTTTTTTTTCCCTCTGAAGTCACAAACAGTCTTCCAGCTTTGGTGTGCGTCTCACCTATTACCCTGTTGTTAAAAGCGCCGCCTACGTTCATGCGTTTCCATACTACCGACGCAATTAGCAGGCCTGTCACACAGGTGAAGACAGACGAGAGAGCGGAGAGGTGAGAATGAGCCAGATAGAGGCACAGGCTCGCCCAAAAACCTCGCACGAGACAGTGGCATTTAATGAATAGTTTACCTCATTTTGCCTAAGCAGCTCACAGATACTTCGCTCATGCACCCAAAGTGGATTAAGGCTGCACAGGTGGAAGTTTACACACTTATCTACAAGCAATCAGATGACAAAGAGGAGAATATTCATATGGAAACTTGTTTGATAAAAATCTTAAAAAATATTCTGTTGAATTTTTTTTCCTACCTTACATTTCGACAACACAATTCCATTTCCAGCGGTGCCATATATCTAAACTAACACTGACATGACCTTGTGTAAAAATAAAGATGAAGCTAAGCCAGTGTTGTATCAAACCATAATTCAAATTTAGAGAGACCATTACTCATTCTCTCTTCATCTTAATGCTGACACGTTCCCTGCTCTTTAACTGCCGCCATCAACCGCAGTGTAATAACAGACACATTCATAAAAAGCACTCAGAGTCATAAATTACTACGCACATGCAAATATCACATCAAACTAGACGGCGTGAACTTTGCCACTAGCGTGGAAATATCTCCTGTCACTGCTGTAGAAATGGGGAAGAGAAAAAAAACAAAAAAAAACAGAGCCTGCCTTTGCAAGCAATTTCACCGCAGGTCAAAACGTGTTAAAAGTCCTAAAAACTTCAGTAAAAACTGATTAAACAGGACCAAGTGCGTGTCAGGGCAGGGGAGATTTAATTAATTCTCTCTTGATGGTAACTCACTTTAAGAAAAAGAAATGGATTTTATTTTTAAAAGCAATCCAGCTGTAAAGGTAAAGAAGTATTTTTATTATTCAGTGCTTTGTTTGTATCAGGAGTGAGCAAATACGTTTCATAAACAACGCCTTTGTCCCATTTTTACTTCAAGAGTGCTTATTTTTACTTATTTTGTAGATTTTTTTCCAACAATATGATTATGTAGGAAATCACATCAAGATAATATCTTTATTGTAAGTAACTTTAATTGATTTAACAATCAAATGATCAATTAATGTATTCATGGTGGACATTGACAAAACATTTCAGACTGAATGAAAGTGGTGAGAGGGTTATTTTTTTTTTGAGACCTGCCAAAGGTAGGATTTATTTAAATTCTTTTTTTAGTAGCTCTGATGAAAAAGTAAGAAAATCCTGGAAAGCAGTCTTTTCCGATGGAAGGAAAAAAATTTAAAATAAATAAACAAATAAAAACAACAACTTTTCCGTTCTGGACAAAAAAAAACAACAACTTTTCCGTTCTGGACAAAAAACAAACAAACAATAAAGTAATTATCAAAAGCAATTACTGCATACTGAAAAATGTACCTTAGGTTATACCTTCATCGATAAGTAAAAGGTTTAAAGTGCCCCGTTTAATGGTGCTGCAGGCCCGGCTGAAACCGGACCGTCTCAGGCTGGCTGAGGCGTGGGCCTCACTGGAAGGCGTCTCAGAGTTAATAGCAGGCGCATGGCTGCTCACACGTCTTTTCTCACTTTGGGGTTCAGCGACTTGAAACTCTCGACGCGATCCCTGACAGACTTGTACCCGCACGCGCGCGCCCCTCGCCCTGGTCCTGGCTTTGATAAAGGGGCTGGGAGGTGGTGGTGGGGGGGGGGGCGGCGGACTGTGTCTGCTGCTGGAGTTGGCTTACCGTGCTGGGAGATGCGCTGGGCCATTACACATGACCTCTGACCCCGGCCGGCACCCCCAGGTGAAATGATGCGGGCCTGGCCTTACTCAGCCGGAACAAAGAGAGGAGGGAGACGCCAGGGGGGGGGGCTGTGTGCAGCACAGGTATGTGCACGTGTGCGTGCTGGCTTTTGAGTGCATATATGCATGGAAGTGTTGCTCCATGCGTGTGAGCGCCGGCTCAGGCGTGGCGCGGGCGGCAGGCCTGTCCCGGGGTCAGACAGAAACAAAAGTCTGCTCCTCAGTGCATAAATGCATGCGCTGGAACCCGGCACCGACTCTTTAATAAAACACACCCACTTTATCTCCTTCTACTGGAAGGCTTCTCCTCTCCTTGTCGATAACGGTGATGTTAACATTTTACTGGAGGTCCCTGAAAAGTTCCTTCGTCCAGGACAGCCTTCGTTGCCAGTGTTTCAAAACTTTCAGCAGCAGTTACAAAGAAAAGTCACGATTAGAAAAAAATAGCTCCTGTGCCAGTAGCCCTCACCAAAAGTATCCCATTTTTCTCTTTTATATGCTTTCAGTTCCTTCAAAGGGGGATTTGGAGCTGAATCATGTTAATTTAAAATGTGGCATTTTTCTTTGTTAGCGTTAACGTGAGGAATAAATGACACAAACAGCCCGTTTTAGCTGTTGGTCATGGACAAAATTAGCATCTTTAATGCAGGTATCTGCCCAGAATTCACAATGGGTGTCATTTCCGGAGATCTCCAGAGATACTGATGGAAAGTGAGAATGAACGGTCACTGCCTGCAAACTGTCAGCGCACCCAGAAACCCGACAGACGCATTACCATAAACACCCGCAGACATGCAGGGCCTGATATTAGAGATTCTTAATTAGCAAGGAGCGTCTCCATCCTCCGCATCCACATGCCAGTCACCCACCATTGTGACAAGTCTGTCTGCATTACCATGACCCCCCCCCCCCCCACCCCCCTCCCTCTGTCTCACTGTCCACTCCACTGCTTAACACACAACCACTCAAGCATGGACACTCTGCTAATTATGGCTTAATGTATGTGTGCGGCGTCGGTGGGGGGGGGGGCGGGGGTGTGGGCACGCCAGTCAAGGTACATGGCTTAATGGACACTAACAGTCTGCTGAGAAAAAGATAAAAATGGCCATGTGCAAATATTCTCAAATCATTACCGTGTGCTGGTCTGCTGGAAGCGTATTGAGAACAAAAGGATTAGAAAATGCGTTCTGATTTTAGATAAATAGGATGCATGAAGCTTCTCTAAGTGGAGTCTAATCATCCTACGTTGACACGACCGTCAGAGAGTAATTACTCGGTGTGATTTTACATCCTGATTTCATTTAAATAAAAGTGTAAAAAAAAAAATTTTTTTTTTTTAAAGTGAAAGAAAAGTTTACACCCGAAGCCATCAGAGGAGCTGAGAGCAGGGTTGAATGAGTTCATAGACGGGAAACTAAAGTCCATCAGGTTTGGGGCAGCCTTCCAGCGAGGAGCCACAGTCGCCTTTTGTCCTTCCAAACTATTTTTAGGACCACTAAACTGAGAAGAACAAATGCTATCTTGTAAGTCCTAATCATCATCAATGTGCATCAACTAAATATCAAATTTTTACTAAGAAGTGTTGCCTAAAAATACAAAAACAAATACACAGCTTTTGACCCACTTGTGAGGAAATGAGTTGGACTAAAAGTTTCACTCTCCACTCCTCCTGACCCGCTCCCTCGCATGCGGGGGCTTGTTTTTCTGTTTGTACACACTCGGGATGTCTCTGCTGAAAGCCAACTTTAGACAGAGGCCAGTCACAAAATAGGTGCTGACATTGATATGTAAATACGAACCAGAGCCAGCATGCGTGCAAAGGCACCCACACGCCTCTTTGTTCCCCTTCAGTCTGACCCCCCCCCCAAAAAAAACTAAACAATGAGATGGATGAAACGAGGGGGTTAGGCGACCGATGCCACCCTCTAGTCAAAGGGGTAGGGGCTTTCACACAGGGAGGGTCAGAAGACAGTGGGCAGGGTGAGAGGTCAGCCGTAAGTGAATGTGTCTGTGTGTCGCTCTCTCCGGCTTTTGTTTCCCAGCAGAGCAAGTTTCCCTTCTCGGAGCTCACGCCGCTCGGTCAGCGCTCCCATCAGGGCTCCCATAACCAGAACGCCACCAGAATGACCCACAATCAAAGCCAAACGAGACGGTTAGGCCCTCACTTTGGGGGCGACGCGGTGAGGGAAACCTGAGAGGAAGTGGCGAGCGGACTGTGTTCGCGAGCCTTTTCCTGTCCACTCCGGTTAATGTAAAGGTGTGTTTAAGTGAGCGGGAATTATCTCATACGGTGTAAACGGCCACGTTACCGCATGATTATGAAAGTCATTTGGAGAGGCTCGAAACATTTCCAAGCAATTTAGAGAAATAGTCAAGGACGCATGAGGTAATGGCTCCAGGGTGCCAAGCGGCTTCAACATGACGGCTGCGATTGAAAAGATTTCTAAATAACACACTCACACACTCAGAAAATATACACTCCCAGCACATGTGCGCGCACAAATTCATGCAAATAAACACACTTGCGCGTATGACATCTCGACGCACACAACTTGGAACTACTAACAACCCATCTGATCCGGCCTACGCACACACACACGAACGCACACGTCAACCTCTCACACACACACCCCCACACAGCCATTATAACCGGCATAAACAGGAATGACAAGTTGAGATTAATGAAGGGCCCAGCAGTGACAGACCAATTTAATTGTCAGCCATGATGGCTGTTCAACCCCACTAGTGTATTTATACAAGGTTACCGTAGCGCCGCAAAATGTTGCTAATTGATCATGACCAATAAGTAATTAGAAAAACCGATCGCGTGTCCTTCCTCCGCACGTGTCAAAGGCGCTCGCGGTCAGAGGGGGAGCTGAGGAGCGAGAGACCAGGAGGAGCTCCAACCATGTGGGCTTTTATTTATGGAGTCGTGTCGCACAAGAGGCTGCGTACTGTAGAAGTGTTGGCAGTTGCTAAGACGTCGTTTCTCTACAAAACTACTTGTGTTATTCACACGCTCTGAACCAATCAATGGGAGGAGCGCTCAACCGACACATCAAATCAAATGAATTTTCTGCATAAAGAAGTTTTAAATACATCTGGCTGAGGCATGCAGCTGGTCAAAACAACATTTTGATTAGGGAGAAAATGAGTTTAACATGACAGACTAAGTTTATGAGGATAAAAAGAGTGGCGGAAATGAAATCAACAAGCTAAACGTGAAGCCATCTAAAGTTTTCAGAAAATGTCTGATTATAAGCTAAAGACTGATCCTCGGTTTTCTTACTTTGTAGACAGAACAATAGATTAGCCCAGTTAATCTCTGACAAATTGGAAGAGATAAATATGAAATCTTTGCCTCACAGATTTCATGTTCCTTTTCATTCTCTAAATAACCCTCCCCTTACCTCTGACTGGTTCTTCTAGCCAGCGTGGGTCTGATCCCGGCACGGTTCCCAGGAGACTTTACTGGGTTATTCTAACCAGTAAGCACCGACAGTGGCCTTGGCTCCATGGCTTCTCTTCACGTCCTCCACTGGCAGCCCAAGGCCTGGTTCACTGAGAAGGAATGTGTGAGAGAGAGACAGTGTAAATAAATAAAGTCTACCAGTGACAGCACTCCCACCCGAGAACCCGGCGTAATAAAACACAGAAAACACATTTCGGTGACTGCGGAACAAGCCTGCACTGATGGTAGTCACCTGCCTGGTCAAAACTAGCCATATCAATCACAGACTGGACCAGATACAAATATTTGGTCCAATATTTTGGTCAAGCTTCAGAATCAAACCGGTCTTATTCATGGATCCTCGTCCACCATGTATAAAAACCAACACGGTGGCCTTTATTTCTCCTTGAGTCGAGCTTACAGTGTATTCTTTTCAAACTCTTGATGGTTTTCATACACCCACCAAACCAAAGCTAACACATTTTGGACATTACACAAAGAGAAACCTGAAAACCAACCCCACAAACAGGACTCACGAGATAAAACTGGACCTGAACCAGGAATTCACCAGGTAATTTCCAGCGACTCCTGCATGACGCTGGACAAACACTGCTGTGCAGATGAAGACAACAGACGGGACAGGAAAGACATGCAGCTAAAATCATCTACGTCTAGTTTGTTTCTTTAGATTTTAGTCAGAAACATTCTAAAAGATAAAAAAAATAATATATCTAAAAAGCCTTTATCAAGGCCGGGCCCTGAAAGCTAAGCACAACTAAGCTTTTGATTTTCTCATAACCTTAAAGGAAATATCTCATGGAATAAAAGATAACTCAAAGCCTTAAACACCCCGTTTTTTATTTTAATTGAACTCATCTTCCACCAGCATGTTTGAAATCCTGTAAAGAGTCCTGCAAATATCGCTCACATTGCCTTGGGCTTTGAATGGTGAGAGGAATACACACACACATGTTGGCATTTGTCATGTGGTTTAAGAGAATGAAAAGCTATCGACATGGTTCAGATGCATGGCGGCACCATAAAAAGACTTAATATCAATAATGGCAACAAATCGTCCTCCCCAGCAAACGGAGTTGAGTGACACTCAGTAAACATCCCAAGTAAAACTGAAGGATCAATTTAAATGTGTCATTTATGGCGGCGTGTAACAAAGCTGCCAGCATCTATAAAGAGCGTGGCTCAGCACTTCCACGTCCACGTGATCCCACCAGTCAGCGCCATCCGGGAAAAGCACGACTAAGGATGGAGTCTGTGGCTTTTAAAGTACTGCTGTTAGAGCTTTAAGACCTTAGATGACTCTGCATTCTGGTGTTATCTAAGGTCTCCATTTACATTTAGAGATTAGTAATCAAAACTGTTCATACTGAGGAACTTAAACGAAGTGGGAACCCAAAGAGTTTAAATTTATTTGCCTGAATGAAATGTGTTTGACGGGAGAAAAATACAATGATTGTCTTGTTGAACTGGTTTGAAAATTTGCATACCAAAGCAAATAAAATAAATAAAATACATTTAAAAAAAGAGAGAATGGGTACATTCTGATAAACAGAGCCTTTTCTCTGTATTAGGAATGTAACTTACAGTCCCTAAAGGCAGGACAAAAGCATCTCAGTGATGCTTTAAATGAGCAACGCAGCCTGTGAACCAGAATATGAAAACCTGAGCAGGACACAAGCGGCTGAGAGTTTGCAATGCCGACACCTAATGTCCATATTAGGCTATGAATGCACGCAGTTCAGTGGGAACGCGTAAAAAAAATTAAATAAAAAAAAGACTCTCGTCTCCCTTTCTCTGAAGCTTTACAATATGACAACTTTGAGTGCGAATGATGTGTCGGAGTCTGCTTGAACACATCATTTACACGAGGCGTGCCAAACGTTGTGGCCAAGTTCAGATTTCTTCATCTGGGACTTGGCTCACAGGGGAGAAAAAGGGAGAGTGGATGTGATGTGTGCAAGGTGCTCACAGAGCATGAGGCAAACAGACCCGAGTATCACTGTGGGACTAAAGATCCAGGAAGAAGACACTGACATTTATGGTAACACACACCTCAGTGGCAAGAACTGAATCTGTTCATTCTGCATAACAAGTTTGCAAGATCTGTGTTTTTCCCCCCACGAAGCAAAACATACTTTTTCCAGTTCACTACACAGAAACACCCCCCCAAAAAAACACGCTGGAAGTGTGACCTCACTCTTAGATGTCATCAGTGCTGATTAGTTAAGGTGGCAACATCTTCCTTTCTAAGCAGCTGCAGCGCATCACCTCCATGTAGCACTCCGGGATCTCTTCCGACTGGAGGCGTTCCCGTGAGCGAGGCCGCCGCAGCAGCAAATGCACAACCAGCCCCGGGGGCCCCCGCCGCTCAGGGCCCGCCCCGTTTTCCCGGCTTGTCTTTGGGCCTGCTGTTAGCACAAAGGCTAATGACATCCAGGGGGTTGGGTGCAGCCGCCTTTGGGTGGGAGGGGGGGGGCGTATTGAGGGGTAAAAGGTGTTCACCCCATCATTTGCTGAGTTGATACTAACCTCTGCAGACACCTAAGAGGAATGGTGAGGGTGTGACCTCACTCCTGACATAGGAGTTGGCACCTGTCACGCACATTAACACTCGCACACAAACACGGGACGACGTGCATGTATAGATGCGTTTTGTGGAGAGGCAACTTAAAAAAAAATTAAAAAAACACAAGACACACAAACATAACACATCCTCCCCACTCCCGTCTGCCACCTTTAGCTCTCCTGTTGGCAGCCGGCTGGCGAGCTCTGTGGGCTCTGCCAGAAAAAAAAGGGATATGCACGGGCTACCTTTCAAGGTGAGGAGTGTAACAACAGAGGAAATCAGGGAGCTGATTAAGGGCTCATCAGGTAAATAAAACACGAGGACACTCGGTACGGGAGACCTGGGGAATCAGTGCGTGTCCTCGGTTTAAGTCGAGGAATGTGCAATTACAAGAGCCGCAAAGTGATACATTACAGACAAACATCCAGTCTGAAGCACAATCAAGGAGAGAGATCCAAATCTACATAAATGAAATGATCATCAATCAAAGCCCTCCGAGTTGGATTTGATGGATGATTTAGAAAATTCGAGATTTTTCTGAAGTTTACTTTAAACGACTAAGATGTTAGGATGTGTCAACAGTCTGCACATATCTAGACGTCTGGTAATTGCTAAATTTGTCATTCTTGGCAACCTCTTGTGCGAAGGACACATCTTCCCGCATTAATAATCTGTTTCACAATTTCACTTGCAGCCATTTCCTCCCTCGGCTGCCAGGAAGAAACACTTACATCTCAGGCCTCATCCAGCTGAGAAAAAGTACCAGAATGCCAACTGAAAAATGAAAGAGATAAATGAGCCAAAACCAATTCTGTCTCCGTTCATCTCTTGATGAGCCAAAACAAGCACTTGACCAGAGCTAACGCCGTAGACTCCGGCTATATTTATGGCGCAGATAAAATATTTATATATTGAGTAATAAAGTCTGGTCCTGGAAAACAGCTGCAAGGGTATCAGACTTAGCTAAATTCACAATTTAAATATTTTATTTTTTTTCCAAGCAGGATATGCCATCATACATATGCTATTTCAGTACATAAATACACCTCTAAGCAACAATCTCTCAGTCAAAGCATCTTACTTTTGTGTTCAAAATGTCTCTTTTTGTGCCCCGCCTCCATGTTTAAGAGCCCAGAGGACTCCTGCATCTACCCATGCACATATAAATGCAGTCACAGAGCAGAAATACATTATGCAAAGAGCAACATTAAAACCAAATAGCTAATTAGAACCATAATCATCATGGCTTTCAACAATTCAGGAAATAATCCAGCAGCCTAGTTGGAAAAAGGGCGGCTGTGCAGCACACTGCGCCACCTCACATAATCCAGCAAACGTCTCGGACTGTTCTTAAAAATAAAAAGACATTTCTTCTCAGGAAAATCTTTCTGTTCCTCTCCGACCCACTAATGCTGCTTTAAAACTTGATCTTCAGTGAATAATACATCGTGGTACTATCGAATACAGAGGGGTGGATCAGCCTTGGTGTCCCAGACTAAACATGGGCATTGATACAGGAATCAGTTATGTCTATTCGGGTCTGCAGTTTCCCGATTTTAAATGAAAAGCAGCTAATTAGACATAAATAAATCATGCCAAGCTATCTGTGGCTTTAGAGGTTGGTGTTTGGTGTCACATGCTCAAGCTGAGACACGGCAGAGACCCGAATGAGGTTAATAATGGATTCAATCCAGAAAAGCGCTGGTTTCAGTGGTTAAAGAACACGGCAGACACCCAACAACACTGTTATCATTAATTATTTTAAACTTTACACGTTCATATCTCCTCAAACAGGACGTTTGTGGAGATAATCATAGCAAAAATTATCTTTACAGAGGGCCAGAAATCCTTTTTTGCTGAAACCGAATGAAATGATGGACGGGCAGGTGTGAAGCAGCAATAAAAACATGAAAACTGGAATTAATTAGGAGCTGAAAATAAAATGTAAACAAACTTTGCCACCATCTTCTGACTGAAATTCGCCTGCCTTATGAAACATGATTTAATTCATGATTTGAATTTGAATTTAATTCAAACGCGCACTTTTCCACGTACATGAAAAGGTCAACAACCTCATGTTAAGGGAAGTGTTAATGCAGCCAAACGCCATGATATTTGACACAGAATTTTTTTGACATTTTAACATTTGTAAACCTGAGAAAAAAATCCATAAAACTAAGTTAATTTGTTTTTGTGTTTTACTAAAACAAAAACAAATGCCAGTTATCAAAATGAGACATCTGGAATAAACTTGACAGCCAGCTGTGAGCCCACTCATCTTCATTGACATCCTTATGGAAACAAATCCCTCAAGCACTGCTTAAAATTGTGTTTAAGAACATTTCTCCAAATTTGCGCATGCCATATTTTTACTTTGGGATTCTGTTCAGGGAAAAGGAAAATATCAGGGAGATGAGACGTGCTGCGCCCCTTCATTTAAGATTTTGAGTCTTTCATCTCCTTTCTGTGGCACTGGTTCACAGACACACCGAACTCGCAGCCCTTTGCTTTCAAATGTAGAACAAAATGTGACAAAATACTCCAAAGATCCAGAGGGGCATTATGGAAATGGAGCAAGAATCAGGTCATATTTGATATTATGCAGAAAGCGTATAGAGGGACGGGGGACAAAAGGAGCATGGATGCAAATTCAAGACCGTCTTTCCCCAGTTTTATTAATTAAAAATAACAAAATTCTCACAGTAGATGTGAATCTTCCCCTTGAGATGAAATTCTAATGTGACATTAGGAGAACTGGAACAACTGCAGCTCATTATCATGACTCAGACAGGCAGGCTGCCATGCCTGCGTGTAAACAGGCAGCGGGTCTGGAGACTCTAAACTCAAGAGATCCATGTTGACACAGCTCGTACGTCTGTTCAAACAGAGACTTCAAGAAGCACCATACGGCGTTTTAAAAAACTTGAACCACATATTTAAGTTTGAGCCAAATGATCAGCTGCTTTGATAGGTTCAGGAAAACGTGGCCTGCCTTGAAATACACATCTTACAAATGAGCCCTCAGTCTGAAATCTGCAGCTCAATAATGAATTATGAATTAGTCTAATCGTCCAGGAATGTCTTGACATCCAGAAACAGTGGCCGGACACATCCTGTACACTGTAACGCCATCCCTTCATGAGCTGTGAACATATTCACACCGCCTGCTTGGACATGACACGACAGCATTTGGCTTCTGTTTAGTGTTCACCATTTTTTTTTCATGCCAGCAAATCTGTTTGTTTTTTCTTTTGGCTTTGTGCGGAGTTTATTCTAAAAACGTGTTGCTTCTGCCTCTGAAAACTGCTTCATTTCTGATTCAGTGTCATCCAAGCTGGCACTGCGACGAAATCCAAAATAGGAACCCTTTCCTCAAGTCACAGTATCTGTGCTGCGTCCTCCTCCTCCTCGGCCCGTTTGTTTCCCTCCCCCGTTTCCTGTTGGCTAGCCCAAGCCTCACCTCTGCACACAGAGACACAATACTGACCCAGACATCTCCTCCCCTTCAGGTTTTCTGTTCAACCGTCTGAATTGTGGATGATCAGAATGAAGAAGTGGATTCAATGACCCCCTGCAAGTGGGACACGGCGGCCAAACGTCAGCCTGCTGTACTGCAAACCCTCCTTCCCCTGCTTAATTTATTACATTTAGATTAAATCCAGTGAAATTCAATATTTTAATTGAATGTTTAGAGCCTGAGTGTTCAGTGATAAATTTCCATTGGCGCCCTGTGCTCCACTATCATGTTTCTTGGCCTAATTACATTTGCATAAATGATGTTCGCCATTATCGTCACCGGTTGGTTAGGCACTCGAGGGGTGAAGGAAGGAGCTACCGGGATGAGGAAACAAGGCAGCACAAAGGACACTGGGATCTTTTTTCTGCTCTTTGTTATGACCCACAAAAAGAGCGGAGGATACGCGTCTCCTCAGGATGCTGAAAGTGAGAGCCGTACACTTTCCATTCAGACGAGGTCTCCAACAAGTCGGTGTGGCTTATTCATGTCATCTGGGTTTCAAGGGACTGAGACTCAATATTACCAAGCGGCAACAGTTTGGTTTAGACAGAACAGGGCCTGCAAAGGCAACCTATCCTACAGTGACCTATGTGTGGGATCAATGGAAAATACATTCATCTCCTCTTGATAATGTCAGGCAAAAGTAATGTAAAGACAGTTCAGTTTATTATGTATTGACCTTTATCTGCAGTTCATTAATCACAGTTATATGCCGGGCAGCTAAAGGGATGCTACACATTATCATTGGGAGGGTAAAATATGACATTACAGCTGAATAAATCAACATTGTTGATATTAACTGCAAAGAAAAAGTCAAATGAACCAATTACATACCAGCTCCAAACCTGTTTTTTTTTGTTAAACTTGCCTCTGATCTTTACTTCTGATTAGTTTTTTCTACTGAGAGAAGAGTGAAATGGCCCAAATTACAAGGGATTTCTTTTTTAGTTCAGTGCAGATCAAGATTTTTTAGTTTTTGGCAGATTTCTACTCTGGGACTGCTACCGTCAAATCGTCCTCCTGCCAAGAGACTCAATTAAGTGTGTGACCAAAGTAATGAGGAGAAAACGGATCAGTTGTAAGACGTGCAGGCTTTTCTTGGAATGCAGGATCATTGAAAGTGTGTGGCTGGCATTCCCTTAGCAGAGTGTAAAAAACTTGATCTTAGCTATGCCTAAATGGTCACCTGAACTTGAGCTGACATCAGTGGTGACAAACACGTGGTTTGTTACCAAGTTCTGCAGCGTTAATGGCCCTCAATGGGCAAAAGGTCGGTAAAGATATCCAAATACGTGAGCAGATGAAGAAAGTCTGAGTTGCATTTGAATTCTTTACAGTATTAGCTGCATTTTCCTTATTTCCTGTGGGAACCTGACTTCTCACGTTGGTGGCCTTGCCTCAAACTAACACCATTAACGTAGCATAAAATGCGTCTATCCCATTTCCTTCTATTGTATTTCCTTCTAAATCAACTCTTATCAGTGTCAGCGCCTTCATATGATGGGGTTAAATGTCAATCCTGTCTCTTTGTAGCCTTTAAACTAAAAGTCAGGTGTTGGTAGTTCTATGTTGATGCTAGCTGTAGCTAGCTTTAGGTTAGCCTCCATTACATCTCTGCCTCTGGCCCAAATACACCTCCTAATGTCAGAAGCTTGACCAACTTGTTTCCCGAGGCAGGGAAACAATTTATCATAGGGATGTTACCACACATTTTGATAGTTTCTTAAAAAACATGGCAGAGCACTTGAAAAAGCAGGGCAAACTTACATTCACTGGGTGAGCAGGAACCAGGTTGCAGGTGAATTTCACTGTTACTTGTTGTTTGCTGACCCTCCCTAAAAGTTCAAAATGAGTACAAATTATTAAAAAAAAAAAGTTGCGCCAGTGCTTGGACATGTACCCCTGTTACGATGAGCATATTCAAACCAGAGATACAGCTAACAGCTAATGTCTTTTAATTGGCACCTTCCCGAAATTGGTGAAGTGGAATAGGCCACCAGAGGAGGGGAGGGGGGGGGTAACTTTGAACCTGCATATAAATTTAACACAATTGACATTAAAATGCACATTAAAACTACTTATTCAATAAAACCTGTCCACGGTGTGATCACCAGCCTAATATAACAGATTTATTATAGAAAAAAGCTAATTCAACTGTCTTCTGCCCCCTCTGAACTCACAATGGTACAACCAGGAAGTACAAATAGTCATGAGTCAAAGAAAAACTGTAAAAACTACAAGTTAATCTTTCATTATAAGGATGAACAATTTCAGCTAACAATACAGACATGTTGCCAAAAGAAGAGGCTGCATTTGTATTATTTTTTGTTTTTTGTTTTTTCAACAAAGCCCAAAAGATGTTGGAAAGAACCACACAGAATAACACATATTTATTATCAAAGTATCCACCCGTTAAGCTGCTTCGTGTCAGGCTCACAACTGATGTGAGTAAGATGATCCTTGGTAACTGTTACACCACTTGTGGTCATATGTACACAGTGCTTCAGAGCTCTCAAGTGAGTGTCAACCACTGACGCAGGCAGGGTGTGGAAACAAAATAAGATGAGACATGACTCTTGGTTAGGGGGTTGTTTTTGAAATTTGCAAAATACTTGCAGCAACAATTGTTTGCCTTTTTTTGGTGCATTATATCTGTTTTACCTAACTTTGCAGTTATATGGGACAACAGGGTTGGAATCATTTTTTTTCAAAAGACACACTTGGTGAGAAATGCTGGAGAGGAATAAGTAAATATGTAATCTAAATAACATGGGCCTGAGTTTAAGCTTTTCCAAAATGACATCAGAACAGGCTGTTGTTTGTATAACTCCCACTGCCTCTTGATTAAAAGCCTGCTCAGATTTGAACCCTCAGGACCTCTCAAGAGGAGTAGCCTGGCTTCAGCTTTGGCGACCAGATCCTATTAAGAACTGCCTTGTAAGAGGTTTTTTCCTCTTTGCTGCGGAAATCACTGCTGTAATGTCTCCTTCTTCACCACTTTGGAATGCCCCCCTACCCCCCCACCCTCCACAGCCCCCAGCTGCTCTCAGTTTCTCTCTCTTTGCTCCCATGCTGAGAAAAGTAGTTGAAGAAAGTGATTAAATCATATTTTGTGAAGATGACGGCTGGTCAGGACAGGCCGGGTCCTTAAAACAACACTAGGTACATCGTCAAAAAGCTATTTGGGCGCTTAGGTTACAGCCACTGACGGGATGTTTCACAGTGCCCCATGGTGTGGGTCTGGTGGTTAAAATATGACTGGGGCAGAGAGGACATTCGTGTAGTGATTGAGAAGGATCCCCCACTGTTCCAGGCAGGCTGGAGGTTGGAGTCAAGACACATTCACTGCACGGGGCTCTGCTGGAAAACACGAGGCTGTCTCCGTGATCACCCCAAAAACAATGCCGACTGTCAAGGGGTTGTGTACTTTTATTAAATACAGAGGATCAAAGCATTTTGATACTCACCACAGAATAGATGTGCTCAGAAATTCAGCTCAGCTTTGATTGAACTGACTCTAAACACTTTTCCAGATGGAAGGCTTGTCTATCAAGAGAAGCTTGATGTTTTCAGTCCCCAACTGAAAGCACGGAAACCGATAGCATAATTTGTCCACTTAGGGAAGCTCCTGTCGCCACTAAACCTTTGTTGGAAATAAAGTGCATAAAGGGTGGAGATGCCCAGGGGAGCCTGTTGTTGTCTGAAAAGTTTGGAGTAAGGTTACCAGAAAATCCCATCTCTTGACTCCGACCCCCATCATGACCCCTTCCCACCCCCAGGATGATCTGGTGTGGGCTCGTTGGGGTAAGAAATGAACACAGCGCTTCATGACAGTGGGTTAAGTATCCAACAGAAAGGTCCTATTCTTCTACCTCTATCTAAACTGCCACTGAATTGATTCCCTGAGACTCCTTTACTCATCGTATGTCCAGTACCTTGAAACGCCAGACAAAAATGTTCCACATCAGGATCTCAAATAGCTAATTCCAGTTTTACATTGCACCGAAGTACACCAGTAACATCCGCTAACATCTTTTTTTTTTATGCAAAAGGAAAGTTTTTATGAGCATTCACTCTAACATTTAATTGCTTTGAAATAGTAGCTGCTGTTTATTGACACTTGATTCAATAGCCATTGTTAGAAATAACACAAAGGTGCACGTGCTAATTGTAAGGGAGGGTGTGAGGGGGCTGCAAGAGTAGGCAGGGCTTCCTTCATTCAAACAGAAACATACAAATGTATGTATATATATATATATATATATATATGGTTGTGTAGGGTGACTTCTGGGGTCTAGTCAAAAATAGTGTAACCTAAAAACCAGCCTAATTACCTCACAAAAGTGTGCTTATCACAAGTGAAGGCCCAGGAGGAGTGGTGGTTTCTGAGCTCATCTCCAGTTCTATAAATCCACTTCTACTGAAAGGTTTTAAAAACCATAATTTAGCACCTAAAAACACAAAATAAAATGTTTAGACACGCCACATTTGGTGTTAATGTGCTTTGACCTCTGGACCTGACTGGATTGTGCTCTTTTCCCCCTATTTTTTTGTTGTACATCATTACTACCAACTTAAAAGCTGTGGGTTGTGACGGGCAGTCACATTGAGAAGCTGTCACTCACTGACTTCAAAAGCTGCCAGATAATGCCACATTGTCATAACTAATAACCTAAACCCCCCCTCTCTCCCCCCATTACGATGTGAAGATGATATGCCCCCACTGACCTCATTGTACCCTACAATAAGCATTCCTTCTTTGTCTTCTAGTCATTTGAGAACCATTGATTTGTTTGATTTCTATCATTGTGTGCAGTAAAGGTACATTCCACAAAGCTTTCAGTCTTCAAAGGGTTAATTCTACATAAACGGTTCAACTACAATAAAACATCTGGACTGTTGGAGATGACATAGAAATTTGGGTTTGTTTTTCAGTCTTTTTTGTCAGAGCAGCACGGTGTCAGTTTGTGCTTCCAGTTTCACATCTAATGTGTAAGATGTCTTTGAATTTACGAGAAGAAGCAGTGGGGACTCCTCGTCTTCTCTCTCAACTCAGCAATCTGTCACTTGGCTTTAACTCGGATGCATCAAACCGCAGTAAACATGCGATGGAATTATTTGTCAATCAAGAACGAATTCCCCGGAAAGGCGGCGGGTTCCTCCTCCATCAGGAATAATAATGTCACTCGACTGACCACGTCTTGCCGTCGGATTTTGCAGGTCATTGAGATTCAGGCCAGTCCAATCACGGTAAAGTCACACATGTGGACATTTCTCACAAATCTTCCTCCCCTGTTTGCCACCGTCTCGGCCTTCTCCCTCGCGCGCTCCTCTGTCTCCTTCCGCCTCAACACAACTTTCCCCTGTCACGGCATATTAAAAGTGGTTTACATGTGCATGTCCAATGCGATGAATATGGATGTGACCTCTTTCTCTGGCGCCTGGCTGCCCGCCTGCCCTCTCGCCGGCAGCCCCCCAGGCACAAGACACCACTTCTCAATGAGCACAGCGTGCGTAGGAGACAGACTTTCACCCCCGCTGGAAAACACACACACACACACACGCACCCACGCACACACCAAGGAATTACACTGGTAGTCGCTGTCACCCACGCACGGGTGCACGTGCACACATGCGGGCGTGCGCACACGTTCACAGCCCGCTCGCTCGCGCTCTGGTTTTATTCTCCGCCGAAGCTCGCGCCTGACCTTTCACAATGCGTTTTACATAAAAAGAAAACAAGAAGAAGAGGCTGGTGAAAGCCTGAAGACGGAGGTGAGGGAGGATGCTGATTTCTTATTCATATTTGCGACACCTCTAATGAAACAATGGCCTCCAGACTATATCTTTACATACAGGAGTTTCGGGGCTCCGGAGGGCCATGTGGGCCAGAATCTGAGCATAATTTGTTCTCTAAAAAAAAAAAAATGAGGGTCAGTGTGTGTGCGTTGTCAGGCCTCGACATTTAAATGATTCAAAACAGAATCATACAAAATCTTGCAATTTAATGGTGATTAATCAGTGTTACAGTGATTAACCTGCATGAAACGTGAGTGATCAGCCCATTTCCTCACATCCGTCAACAAGGAACTTATCTGCTGTTGAGCACATTTTCATAACAAAGCACAACTCTTAATTCTTCTGCTTTCAGTTGATTTTTTGACAGATATGTGCCGTAGTGACAATTTAAAAAAAAAACACCTCTTCGACCTACATAATAGAGGACCATTTTATTAATCCTCATTATTAAAGTGCTGGTTTGGTCCGTTTAATTGGTGTTCATTTATCATGTTAAGACTAATTAGACAACAGCGAAGGTGATGCCGGGCTTGGTAATTAGCACAAAAGAGACAAACTCAGGCTAATCATCTTAGGCTCCTGAGTTGCACGTTTGGTGTGATCGTGGAGCAAAATGGCACAACATCCTTGCCGAAGGAGAGATATGCAAACCATTGTCTCAGTGATCGGGTGCCAGACCTCTCTTTTGGCTGGAATAATAAGGAAACTCAGAGTTATTGTTCATTAGAAAGGCGTGTTACTTAAAAAGATGCTTTTGCGCATTTAAAAAAAAGCGTGTGAGAAGCACCCGGCCCAATCCCAGTTTATTTGCTAGTAAATATAACTAAGATGCTTAATATACGGACTTTATGAGCGTTTTTATAATATCACATCATTATCATAAGCTAAACTGTGAACCTACTCTGAAACTAGATGTTTGTTTCAAACATACAAAATAGGACCAGACAGGATTTATATACAATGACCTATAAGTGAAGACATGAAGTTTTTTATTTAATTTACATTTTTTTGGGGGCCTGTGCATGTCAAACAGAAGCCAGACATTCTTCAAATGTTGAAGTTGAATAAACCGTCACTTCAGTGATTTACCAGTTAAAAGTTTTTTGTCCATTATCACAGTCAAGTTTTGTCAATGGTACTTTCCCAGAAAAAAAACATCCCTCTTTCTAAAACCCAAATTTCCAAAAAGCTGAATGAGTGGGACGTGGACCAAGAGGGAGGGAGGGGAAATTACACATCGCAGCTATTAATGTCCTTGAACTCTGGTCTTTCCCAAGCCTGAGGAACAATATGAGCTCTATGAGTGTGCGTGACAGGGCAGGGACAGAGCGGGATGCTCTGAGAGCTGTGGCACCACTAGAGCAACACAGCCACACTGGCCAGCGTCTAGAGTTGAGTCATAAGTCAAGAACGTCTTGTAAAACTTTGAATGTATGTATACATAACAATGGGTTGCCCTAGTGTAAAACGGTTTGTGATGGGAAGGTTCAATTTGAGGCAGGATGTTAAAATAGACTAAAGCCAATGTGGTCCTCCTAAGTATCCTATTGCCTTTTCTCTCAACCAGAAATATCTTTCAGACTATAAATAGTTTCACTTCTACCTTTACATTTCAATACTTGTTGACGGTTGGTGCATGAACTTCATGTACATATACAAACAAGCTCACACACACACGTCTATAATTTCTCCCATTTCTCAAAAGGTTTTCCTCCCCTGGCATGGTTTCTGAGTTATGAACAGAGTGGGGAAAGTTCAGAACCCAAATTCCTTTGGCCAGGATTTGTTTTCTTTCCCATTGATCACCAAGTTGCTGCTGACTGATTCTCAGCATAGCCAACATAGCCACAATGTTTTCTTAGCATTTCAGACATGCAGACAGACAGGGTGAGAAAAGAGAGGAGGTGAGAAGTGGGAGGCAAAAGGCAAAATGGACAGAAAAAAGGGGAAGGATTGTGTGAGAATATGTTTCTGTAGTTTACTATCCAGAAATATGGAAGACGCTGGAGATGAGAGAATGGAGAGGTAACAAAACATCCAATAAACAGGCAGCATACTGTATTACACCATTCCAAGTACGATTTTCAAGCTATTTGGATATTTACAGATATATTTAATACTACAATACACAGTTAAAGCCTGTTTGCATTCAGAAAAAAATCTTAGTACACAACAAATCAGCAGTGTGAAATAGAGGAGAATCACCACATCACAGAGGTGAAAGTAAAAAATGGCTCATTTCAGTTCATACACAGTGGCTGGAACTTGTTTCAGAAGCAAAACGGATTTGCAATACGGTTTCTAAGAAAATAATCCTATTTCCTATAACGGCCTTAAACTGATTAATTCTGGGTGCTTTGTGTGGTCGGTCGGTAGCAAAATGAGCAAAGTGGCTCGCAGCAAAACAGAACAGTGGTCACCAACAAGATAAAGATTCTTAGGGAAAAAAGACACAAATATAATTGTTATCTTGGCTGAGTTCAAAAGTAAAATGGAGATAGGCCTTTAGGAATTTTATTTTTATTATTATGTTGTTTTTATTCAGTCATGTCTGTGTTTCTGCTGTTTGAGACAAAGATTACTACAATTCTTTGAATGTTAAAACATTAAAGGTATCAGCCTATAGATGAGAAATTAACAGAAAATTGGTCAGACAAAAGAATTTGTTCAGAGACAGCTTATTGTTCCTCTGCTCTGCCTTTGCTCTGTCACAGGACACAGCCCCACCCGGCCATCTATACAGACCACTGCACGTGTATTCATATTTTACAAATTCATATTTACAAGCCACATGTGTTTTGTGGACTTGGAGAAGGCGTTCGACCGTGTCCCTCGGGGTATCCTGTGGGGGGTGCTCCGGGAGTATGGGGTACCTGGCCCTTTGTTACGGGCTGTTCGGTCCCTGTACGACCGGAGTCAGAGTCTGGTTCGCATTGCCGGTTGTAAGTCGGACTCGTTTCCGGTGGGAGTTGGACTCCGCCAAGGTTGCCCTATGTCTCCGGTCCTGTTCATAACTTTTATGGACAGGATTTCTAGGCGCAGCCGAGGTGTTGAGGGTGTCAGTCTTGGTGGCCTAAGGATCGCATCTCTGCTTTTTGCAGATGATGTGGTCCTGTTGGCTCCATCAAGTCGGGACCTACAGCTCTCACTGGAGCGGTTCGCAGCCGAGTGCGAAGCGGCTGGGATGAGGATCAGTGCCTCCAAGTCCGAGACCATGGTCTCTCACCGGAAAAGGGTAGAGTGCCTTCTCCGGGTCGGAGCGGACGTCCTTCCCCAAGTGGAGGAGTTCAAGTACCTCGGGGTCTTGTTCGCGAACGGGGGTAGGGAGCGTGAGATCGATAGGCGGATCGGTGCGGCGTCTGCAGTAATGCGGGCCCTGTACCGGTCTGTCGTGATGAAGAGAGAGCTGAGCCTAAAGGCGAAGCTCTCAATTTATCGGTCGATCTACGTTCCCACCCTCGTCTATGGTCACGAGCTTTGGGTAGTGACCGAAAGAACGAGATCGCGGATACAAGCGGCCGAAATGAGTTTCCTCCGCAGGGTGGCTGGGCTCTCCCTTAGAGATAGGGTGAGAAGCTCGGCCATCCGGGAGGGGCTCGGAGTAGAGCCGCTGCTCCTCCACGTGGAGAGGAGCCAGTTGAGGTGGCTCGGGCATCTGATCAGGATGCCTCCTGGTCGCCTCCCTGGGGAGGTGTTCCGGGCTCGTCCCACCGGGAGAAGGCCCAGAGGAAGACCCAGGACCCGCTGGAGGGACTATGTGTCCCGGCTGGCCTGGGAACGCCTCGGGATCCCCCCGGAGGAGCTGGCCGAAGTGGCCGGGGAGAGGGAAGTCTGGGTTTCCCTGCTCCGGCTGCTGCCCCCGCGACCCGACCCCGGATAAGCGGAGGACAATGGATGGATGGATGGATGGATGGATATTTACAAGCATTTAAAAAGTTAGATTCTGGCCAGACTACCAAGAGTCCATCACGTAAACATGCTTAGAAATATCTTACGCATACTACAGCTAATTTACGTTTCAGGTCTACCCCCGGTTCACAGTTTTCTTTTTTCCTTTTCGGTCCTTTAACTTTTTCTACAGCAAAACTTCAAATAATGTTAAAACACTGATGGAAACCTGGTAAACAGTTCTACCTTCTACCCTTTGCATTTCATCTCTAGGTGGCAAACTATTTTGCCTTTGGACTGTAAATGCATCGTCTCTTAGTGACCGTCTTTGCAGAGCATCTGTATTCATGTCCTTCACAGAAGAGGTAGAATATAGACTTCGACTCATTTGGTGAAGAGCCTACATGATGTTGGCGACTTGGTATTTGTGGCTGACACCCGCTTTTTGACAGGAGCCATTACAGTTTTGTCATGTAAACTGAACCACTTGGCGCTAACCTCATCATTGGCAGTGTTTACCAGTTTATTTTATGCAGGTTTGTCTAAAGCTATAAACGGACGTCACATTTTTTTCCATTTCTTAAGACTTCCACAATCTCCACAGAAATTTCACCACTAGATGGTAAAGTTTGATATTGTAGGGGGTATATATCCAAAGTGTTTCATGACAAATTTTCCTGAATAGGAAACCAAGTTTCTTACAATTTGAAACGGTTGTAAGCATTCAGCTTTGGCTGGTTAGCTGATGACACTGCGGTGACAAAACCACTCAATGATGCCACAGAGGCTCTGTTTATGAAGGCTTTACTGTCAATAATTAGCTCTGAGCTGTTGGTTCCTGTGCTGATCAGATGGATTCATAACGGGGACAGGTGGTGATGGATAGCTGTTAACAAACAAGATAAAATAATGTGAACTAAGAATCGATTTGAGGCACTGGTGGGGGGGTGAAGGGGGGCATCCACCCCACGCGATCCACCAAAAGAAAAAAGAAAAGACGTGTAACTTAATCAGGCATTATATCTTTACAAACAAGGAACTGAAACACACAGTTGAGTACATTTAAAAGAAACGATATGAAGTCAATCTGGAATTTCCTGCATTTGCTCTGCCCGTCATTTCCTGCGGCTATTCATCCTCTATTCCCTCAGCACCAGAGCCACCATCCTCCTTCCTCCATCTCTCAATCCACTCTTTAATAAACGAGCGCTGGTGGTAATTGCCCTGTCTGGGACGACGTCATTACTCATTCAGATGTCCAATAACGTTACAACACCCCGAAACGCACACACAAACACACACACACACACACACACACACACACACACACACACACACACACACACACACACGCACACGCACAGGGCGAAGGCTGAGACTGCACATGCAGATCCATATCATTGATCTCTCTCCCACCCTCTCCTCTGCTTCCCATATTTCATTTTTCATATTCCATGAGTGACTTGTAGATTTGGCTGCTCAATACAGATACGTCTCAATTAAGAGCTGGCCCGGGTTTTGTATTGACATCCGCGTGGAGTCGTCGCGCAGGACCGAGGGCAACGGTCAAAAAGAAACACATTTCAGATCAAAGTTTGGATGCAGATGGGGGTGTTTGTAGAATAGACAAATATGCGATTGGTGAATCATGCCCAATTACAAGAACAAAGTTTTATTAGTTCAAAAAGTAGGTTTTAAAAGATGGCTTGCAGCATCTCCAATACACCGCATGTTCATTTCAACTCGAGTTGCTCCATTTCTTCAGTGAAGTGACCGTTTAATGCATTTTATCAAAAGCAACATGTTGTAGAAAAAAAAACGGGCTCAGGCATCATCACCTGACAAAACTCATAATACGTCTAAGCTGGACTGGTCTTTGGGAGTTGTGGCTACATCCAAACCTAATAATGTTTTAATGCTGTTTCTAAAGAGAACACTTTATAGTCCCTTTTGAGGGAACGGTCCAAGATTGGCAACCTCACAAGCACACAGTGGTGGAGGGTTCAAGGGTCAAAGCCACCACTTCCGGACAAAAATAGACGGAACCCGAATTTGAAATCTGAGGGCAGCAAAGCTAAAAGCCTGTCCCAGGGTAGCCGGGATCTAAGCAGCTGATGAGATGTGGTTTCTTCAGCCTCTGCAGTCAAACTCCCGACGGCACCTGAGGGAAAACAGAGCAGCCTGGGAAAAGGGAAAGTGGGCCAGTGATTGTGTGTTCAGTCAGCATGAATGCAACACTGTTCGATGTGTTCGCAAATTTGCTTTGCGTTGTTGAAGTCATTGTTGCATAACACAGGCTGGATCCAAACTTTTTCATCAGGCCAAATTCCTAGAAATGATGTTTCTTTGTTTTTAATCCTCTTGATTTACTTTAATTTGCTTCACTATATTTCTCAAGAAAATGCCCCACTGTGTATAAACCAAAGCAAGTGAACTGCAACATATCTTCTTTAACTTATTTTTCTGAAGTTCCACAGGTCATTTATGTGAGGAACCCAATGGCTCCAAGTGACAAAGTCAACCAGGGCTGTTCATTTTTTACCTTACAGGATTCTGAACATACAGAATTCAGAACAAAGAAACAAAGAGTACGTCGTCAGTCGCCCCCCCCCCACCCCCAAGGAAAGTATTAAAAGACGAAAGGTTGAGTAAAATCTAGGAATGCGCCATCTTTTATGAGGGGGATGGAGAGAGTGAAAGCACTCTACTCCATAAAAAGCAAGCATATACAGTACATATATTGGCTGACCGGACATCTCATTGGTGTACCTCATAAATCTCCGAGCTGGGACTGGAAAAGAGCTGGAATGAAATAACCGACTGGCTTATTTTAGTTGATCTTAGGTGGAAGAGTAATTTTTTGCCTGCGGACAGACGTTTCTGGCAGAAGTTTGTGAATTTACTGTCAGCTGAGTGTTAATGTTAACTGTCCATAACAAGGGAATGTTACTCTGAGGAGAAAGGTGACACTGCCCAGACACCTGTGTGATATCATAGCTGAAGGGCTGCACACTGTCTCTGGTTAAAGGGCGTGTGGTAAAATGTGTGCAATGTCTTTCAGTTGGACAATACAGGGCCTGCGCTGGGCTTCATTTACACTCAGAAATGGTCTGACTGGAACAGGCCCAATGCAGCTGTATAAAACCACACAAAGTATCTACATTTCTCCGTTTTCTTCTACTTTGATGCTTCAAAGTCAGTCAATGTTTTCAAGACTAAATGCACCAAAACGAGCGAACTGGAGATGTTTCCAATCAAACAGACGTCTTTTCTCCCATTTTATTCCCAATCATGTGTCTGTAAATGCTTTTGAGATGCAGGTAGTTTTTCATAGTTCAGGAACTTTTGACAACTGCAGTTAGACTAAACATTATTACAACTCTCCTCTCCAGCTTCAGGGTAATAGCTCTCCTGCTTTGTCGGGTATCAAGAGACACAACTATATAACGAATGTTCAAAACATTATTAACTGAACTGAAGCTGTGTGCAATGGTAGGCTTTAAAAAACAGCAAAACACAGAGATATGGTTTAATATATCAGTTTTACTGAGATAAAATGCAACATGGACATCATAGCAATTTTTTGCTGAGCAAGAAAAAAATTAAATTATTTTAACTTTTAATCTTTCTCCATTAGATGTAAGAACTGTGCTAAAGTTCTTGAGCTGGACATACAGTACACTATGGCGGTTGTCTATATAGCTTCATTTTGCATGGGTTCTCCTTTGTTTCAAAGCCAAAAGACAAGCACATTTAATCTATGGGTGATTCTAAATTGACCTTAAGAATTGAGCGTGCATAGTTGTTCATTTGGTGATTGAGTCTGCCTCTCGCTAGGTAGCAGAGAAAGACCCCAGCTGGGACCCCGAGTAGGACAAAGTGGGTATGGCGAATAGATGATGATAGATTCAAATCCTTATGTCCAAAACTATCAAAGGCTAACAAGAGAAAAATAAAGAAAGGGAGGGGGAAAGATGAAGCTTTGGATTGTAATGGTTAAAATCCCAACAAATCAATAATAAGATTTTCTAAAAATACTATTAAAAAAACAATATTAAGCTTACTTGAGAATTCGGTGCTGTGCATCTGGCTAGCTTTTTTTTTTGCTTCTTAATCTGCTGTTTTCAGGGATTTTTAATAACATCTTGACATTGTATCAAGTAAGACGCTGATCTATGCCTAAATTACACATCAGGATGGACACATTTAAACCATCATGATGTAATCATCTAATGTTATCCGTGTAAAATATCTACTTCATCCAATTACAAAATCACTGGGAAATGTGTGGGACTGGTGGAGGTTTGCCAGCTCAATGAGAGGAGAGGCAGCTTTATCAGACTTAACGTAAGAGATGTATACATAAAGGCAACAAAATCAAACAATCCACCCAAAAAAAGTGAACAATGTGTACTTTCCAAAAAGTATTAATCACAGCTGAGTATATTAAGCAGTCAGACATGATATTGATTTCAACCTCACTTCGCATATCTTCGCTTTCCTTTTCTTCCTCTCTTTCCAGTCTTCCTCTTTTTTTTCTGCGTCCTCTCTCCATTTTTACAGGCTTCAGGAATGCGAGGTCTCCTTAGTGATTTATAAACATACACATAATAAATGGGCGGCTGTAGTTTAAGCGGTGATGAAGCATTCTCTCTCTGAGACACAGTGCTGGCCTGTGTGTGATTTAAAGGGCTGACATTTATGGCTTGCAGGCCTATTATTCAGAGTGACTGTCTGTGTACAGACCAGCGTTTTACAGCGGCTACGCAGGGGTGAGCCCAAAGCTACGCTCCTATCTGACACAGGCCAAACATCCACCAGGAATTCTTACAGTAACACATCTCTTGGCACTAAAGCGGTGGGTACTTCTCAATAACATTTTGTAGGAGCTTCACTTAATCTTTCAGAAAGCTAGTCTCGTGATGTTATTTTTAGGATTTCACACAACTCAGTATTGGGTATTCTCCGCTCTTAAAAAAGCTCCGTATCATCTCGACATAGAGGGAGTTAATTGCTTGTATAATATATGAGATCTATGGTAAAATGCACCGTATGGCCAGTTGCTTGCATTGATTCAACATCATGTGATTATTTAATCATAAACTGGGTATGGTGTCCTGTTTCACATTCTGCATGAATCCTTAATGTTCTGTACTCGAATTCAAAGCAAAATCAGCCCAGATCTTAGCCTTCAGAGGTAACTACACAACTTTGTTGTCGTATAACCCATAACCTGTGTACCTGCCAGGGCGACGTGGAGTGCAGTGCAATCAAGGAATCAGTGGTCAATATCACCATCTGTCCAGGATAATAGATGACAATAATGGGAAACTGTCCCCCAGCACTCGTTTGGAGTCTTCCTGCCCATTTACTGATACCCTTCATATTTAATTCGCCTCCGATAGCCAGGAAAACAGACACTTTAAGTCCATCTAGAGGGAGCACATTTACAATAAAAGGCCAGCTGAATCCTCAGCTCACGTTTCCTCCTAACGGCAGCAGGACATAAACCTTCAAGCCAGACCTCATTTTCTCGGCGCCATCTCCCGGACACTGCTTCAAAAAAATCAATAAAGCTACACACAATCCTCTTAACTTTAGAAGCCATTGTGAAAATGTCTTTGTCGAAAGAACATGGGGAATATGTCTCTTATTCTTGGCTTGACTTTCTTTGTCAGGCTGATTTCCTTCAAACCGTTCTAATAGACAGTGGCAGAACAGAGCAGGACTTGTGGCTAAATTAGCATCCAGCTCTGTGTACTGTTTGTGTTTTCTTTCCCGGGTCTGTGACACGAGCAGTATGTTGCTGTGGATTATGGCCACTGTAACTTAATTCCTCCTGCTGAGCAAGACGAAATAATTCAATCCTGTTGCCGAGATAAAGATCCCTTGAGCAGAGTGGAGAGATCTGCTCGGCCTGTATCGAGTTATACACTGGAGATTGCAGCATGTAGCATTTAGCTGGTAGCTACTGAATCAAGCTCGCTGTGATTCACGAAGTCAATAAAAGCAGGTGGCTTATTGCATCACCCTGTTCACATAAACTGTCACGGCATAACGCGAGTGCTTTCACTGAGAGTGCCTTCCAGGCCGGGACGGCCAACTGTGGCTGTGCCATGAGATCCGACACATCCACGGGGTTTCAACGCTTCCATTTCAAAGCTGTTAGAGAAAAAAAAAAAAACAACTCTTACAGGAGATCCTTTTAATGTCTGCCAGCATATTCAACTTTTAATTCGTTCACATTATGATCACTGACCGGCTAAATGAATCACTCCACCTGAAGAAAAACACGCATTTTTGAAAACAAGCTTGCAGGGAGACGGCGTCTGATGTACAAAGAGGAGCAACCGTTCTCACAATGTGCGTGCACATGTGCAGATTTTTCTCCCAGGAGAATGCCTTCAGTCCCCTGCACTCTCAGCATCTATTACCTGCTGCTGTACATCACTCTGACAGGAGGGATTCTAGCAGAGGCTCTGGGTGGAAGAGGTCTTCTGGTTTGCCTTATGTGATGGACAGGAATAGTCTGGAATCCCCAAACGGAAGTAACCTTAAATTGACTTCATGCAGTCGTGACTTGCCTGACCCCCAAGCTTATAACCTTTGACCTTTTGATGGCAGATTCTGAAACACGTGTAGAAAAAAAAAAACGCAAATTGTTTCTTGCATTTGTCTGCATCCAGTTTTAGTTGTTTACATGGGACATTAATACTTAAATATGACATTTTTGGTCATTTGGAATCTCTTTGTCTTTCTTTGAAAGCTGACGTTTATGAATAAGACCACGTTGTGTTTCATAAAGATGTCTAAAGAAAATTTTTCTGTACATTTCAGCCAAACCAGCAAATCTGTTTTAGCCCGTGAGGGTTTAAGTGGCAATATGTATGCTCCAAACAGTGGCCACTTCTCCCTAGAGCTGTGCAACGCTGATATCCTTCCCCCTGAAAATAAACGACAACGCTCCCAGAAGTGGCACATAAATTAAGGTGGCAGGGTGATTGATGACTAAGAGAACAGTGGAAAGGGTGTTTGCATCACATTTCTGTGGAACTAGGGAATATGCTTATGTGAGCAAACACACGCCAAAACGGTGCGTACTTTTTGTGCGTGCACAGGCACGGGGGTTGAAACGAAAGCAGCCACGTGCACGAACACAGCTTTGTCATGTGTAACCACATCAATCCAGAATCATTTGCAACAGCCTAAAATACACCCCTGAGAGCTGCCGAGAAGGAAAATTACAATGGAGAAGATGTGCTTACGTGCTTGTTTAGGTGTTAGGCACTGTACTCACACCGTACATGCTCTAAATGAGTTCCATGCAATATTAAAGGATACAAAATTAGTCTGTGAGCGCGAATGTGCTTGGAGCACCACTGGTGACTGACCAGCCAAGGGCACCATGGGAAATAAGAGGATGGGGCATGCAATTGAAGCATGGACAAACGCATATCCATCACCTATCCCAGCACACAATTATTCTTATCGACCTTAAGCTATTCACTGACTAAACCAGAGGGGACTGGGACTGAGCATGTAATCAAGCATGTGGTGGCCAGCCAAATTCTACAGCCGTGTCTAAATAAGGGTACGCTTTACAGAAAATGGTCACTTCTTCAATGTGCTGAGCAAATAGCTTAGAAGGCAATTTAGAGTAATTAGCCATTCTAAAAGCAATGATGACCAAGCTTCAAGTTTCATATCAGCAAAAGCTGGTCACACAAGAGCCTCTCTCATCAGCGTTTGCTTCGAGAAGTCATAATCTCATGTATGTTTCCCCACTTCAAATGGCTGTCTTGGGAATAATTTCACTTCTCAATATTATTTTTTGTAGAATACTTAAGGCTGGTGTGGCCACCGTAAAAGGCCCAAAGGTGTCAAAGAAGACTGCTTTTGTAGTGGACTTTACACAAGTCGAACATGCACTGCTCATTAAAAGGAATAGTTGCCAGGTCTCAGTGTCAGAAACAGAAAATTTAAAGATATATTTTTTTTAAAGCGCAGCTAAAGCGCTATTCAGACTGAACATAAATATTAACAAAATTCAACATACTCATACTGAGGAGCTAGTATTTAACAAAAGCCAAATATATAAGTTATCAGATGGGTTGCAGGTTGGAAACCAGTAAAAAGTATTGAGACAATCCAAAAATCATCCATCCATCCATTTTCGATACATGAATGATTCAGTTCAGGGTTTTAGTCCAGGATTTTATTCTGGACGAGAGGCTGGACACAGAGATACTGTGGACAGGTCACCAGTCCATCATCAAGTTATTAGATAAAACAGAAGATCCACAGATCTTGACAGCTATGCCTAAAGCAAGTCTAATTACTGAGCTGGATATGCTAAAGAACACTGAACACTGGAAGTGTATAAGGGGATACCTGGTTTAGGAGACTGAAGCAGGTAACTTCAAATAGCTCCACGTTCCAGGGCTACTCGGTGTTAATTAAAGGGCAGAAGCTAGCATGAAGGCTACGCTGATTCAGGAAAATGATGGAGCCTGGTTTAAATACAGCTCTTGGCAGTTCTTTGTAAGCTCATGCAGATAAGCTGCAATAAGTACCATCAATCTTTACAATGCCACTGGGATAAGGAGCACAAACATAATGAAAAAATCATCAAAATGTCTTTCGACAGACAGGTAACTTGAATAAAGAATTGCTCCCTTAAGCTAATAATCTGTCTGGTTTCACTATAGGATTGGCCAACCTTACATTGTTTATATAAGTGTTTGTTTTTTTAATTTCCCACCAGTAACAATGTTAAAGAGATACAAAGACTGGCATGATTAAAGTTCCCTAATGTAACGTTAAGAGCTATCTACTGACAGAAATGGAATAACCACCAAGAGACAAAATAAACACAGGATCTAGAGTTGGTATTTACTTTTTCTGGAGCAGGAGAGCGATATTCCTCAGTGCCGGGTTTTATGGTTCAGTTGATGAATGAGCAAAACGATTATAACGAACTTGTCACCCGACATGATCATTGGCCAGTGGTTTCAGTTTTTATGAACTTTTTTTAAAGGGCGAGGAATATTGCTGTGCCACTCTAGGTTTACTTTGCAACCATAATAGCTAATAGTAAAAACTACAAACAAGTATTTTAAAAATGGGACTTACAAGGGATGGTCGCAGAAAACTTTAATATACAGTGAAGGCTTGTTTTAAAAAGCACCTTTTGGAATCCCAAACAAAAATGATTTCAGTGTGAAGACAACCCAAAAAAGTGCCAGAATTGCCTGAACAGAAAGTTAGATCTGTTTTTCATGGTGATTATTTATGGCCCCGCCGCACATAAACACACACACACAGACATGCATCGCAAGACATTTCTATCCAGAGTACTTACAAATCAAAACAAACAAGAAAAACATTATATCCATGGAGAAATGAACTCCAGACATGTGGAAAATTGAAGTGTCATGTTATAGCAGCGTCCTATCACACATCAGGGCCATTCTCCAGCACACGGGGTCTTTATTCTGAGACATACAATAATTCATGCCGGATTTGCCTTTTGTGTACATCCAGCAAATTAAAAATGCAAGAGCAGCACTGGTGTGTGTGTGAGGCACACACACACAGCAAAACAGCAAATGTTTTGAATTATACATTCCTGCCATCAGTGATAAATCGAGGGAGAGATTCATCATAAATCATGAGAACGCCGCGCTGCCTACCAGGAGAATTGCTTGGTGGGCAGCAGCCTGAGATTCAGAAGTGTGGTTTCCTGGTCTGCAGCGCCAGCCTGCAGCCATGTCTTTATCAGCTGCCCTGCTCCAGTATTCCTTCTTCTCCACACACCCTACCGGGCAGTATGATGACAGAAGTCTTTATTCCTGCCCGACTTTTTTTTTAGCTTTGTTTTCAATGCATTGGTCTTTTTCTTGACTGTTCAGCTTCCTTCTCTTCTTTAAAAAAAACAAAAAAACAGAACTCATGTGACATATAATTGCACTTATGCTCTGAGAAAGATATTTTTTATGTTTCTTTATGAAAAAGTATGTCTTAATAATGACTGTCAGGGTTACTATCAGAGGGAAACACAAGCTTTTCCAGAAGATAAAATGTTTTGTGTATTATGCAAAGAGACGAGAGACCAGAAATTGTTATGTCTTTAATTCAAATGATCATAAAAGTGCCAGTTAGTGCATGCGTCACTTTTCCTGTGAGTGTTTCCTGCTACGTCTGCAGCAGGGATTAAACAACCAAGAAACGGTGAGATAAATGAGCAAAGCAAGACAATGCTGGGCGAAAATAAAACTGCTTGAATTCGACTCACTAAATGACTTAGAATTTCTTAAGCTGGTCTCTGCTATTTCAAATAAGTGGTTAAAAAAATAGATCAGCTGCCTGCTGAGTAAGCAGGTTTTTCCATTGACAGATTACTTTAATATTTTTAACAGCGTATTACTCGATTTCAAAGTCAGGATTCGTCCAGTTTAATGTGTGAATGGGTCAAGGAACATGAGACAGCATCATCATCATCACATCATCATGTGATCAGTGTGGTTTGATCATCCATTTGCTGGGTTCTGCTAAATGAACGGTCCAACTTCAACATATCTTGATGTGGATCCATAAATAATGTGAAACCTGCATTGTAAAACTTGGCCTAGGTGGCCTAAGTTAGATTTTCTTTGCTCTCCTGTTTTATATACCTGCCAACCACATCACAAAAAACATGATGTGAGATTGCCTAAAAACGCCAATGATTCACCGTACAGAAAACAGAGAAATACAGTTTATTGATCAAGAGAAGGCAGCTGTCTGGACGTGTGACAGAAATAGATTTACAGCAGATTTACATACCGAATAAAAGGCTTCACAAGGTGCTGAACTCTGTTCGGCAGATAAAAAGGCACATAAAGTTAGCTGGGGCAGGGCTACGCCTCACTGCATCAACGGTCAGTTAACACAGCACAACGAGACACACACACACACACACACACACGTTTGTGAGGCTGGAGAAGCTGAGAATCCCTGGTTCCCAGAATCCAGAGCTCCATGCTCGGGCGTCCGTTGTCAATAAATAAATCACAGACCAAGTCCGACTCCTGTATTTACAAAGTGATTAAAACTCACGAGCCGAGGCGCTCAAACGAACCCAAACAAATCACATCGGGGTGCAGAAGTTTCCCACACCGAGTACACACCAGCGGACGGTCAAGAGCACATTTTGGAAAACGCACCGTAGGGTTTTTACAGGGGCCTGGTGAAACAAAAACACAACAGGAGCGACAGTGTGATGTGAATGTGTCCTGTGAAGACGTTTAGACATGGGAATAGCACTGAGACGTGGACGTATGCACCCCAAAAGCACGTTTTATGCTTCTGGGAATTAAAAAGGAGGGCTGAAAATGTGCCGAGCAGCTTATGGTAATGGCGTCCAGGCCTTTAATTAAACATCTCTGAGTAAAGGCGCCGCCGCAGCGCAGAACACACACCGAGCCCCGGTCCCCCGGCTCCGTCTCAGCTCAGAGCTTCTTCAGAGAGCTCAGTCCCTCTCACTATCAAAGGGAAAATCAAATATTTTGTTTTGAGCTTCACTAATATCAGCGTTTTTACTCAACCCCTAATGGCATTTTTATTGATCGGCTTCTTAATGGCGGGCCCATATATTTGACGGCACTCATTTAAAGTAGAAGTGAGTAATAGCTGTCTGAGGGGGAAGGCTGTAAAGCCGCGTGTGTGTGTGTGTGTGTGTGTGTATGTGTGTGTTTTTATTGTACTCTGTCGTTGGGGCATGGAGGGAAGAGAAGAGTGGAAGGAGAAAGACCAGAAGGAAGAGAGTTTTTAATTTAGTGAGCACAAGAGAGCACAGGGGAAAGGAGAGGAAGTGTAACTGAAGCACAGAGAGAGGGAAGACTTAAGGGAAGGGGCTGAAGGATAAGCAGTAAAAACTCATTTTCTATACCAAACAGAATTTGTTCTGCAGCATTTTTTTGCGAACGCAACCTGTTTCACCTCCACACGCTCGTACATCAACTCCGCTCCCACAAACAAACCCCCGAAAGCCCCTTCCCGCGCCCTCCCCTCCTCTCCCCCCCTCCCTCTCTCTTCATCCATCCATCCCTCTCAGGTCATCAGCAAGCGAAGCCACAACAAAGGGGGGGACCGTTGCCGCGGTGACCTTGGCTGTGACATCATGTGGCGGCAGAAAGAAATGAAGCCATTAGGCCGAGGCAGCACTCGCCCATAAATCAGACTGTTTCCAATAAGCTGCCTTAATGGTCATCCATCACCCCGCCAGCCAGCGCCCTCCGCACCCAGCCGCCTGGGGAACAGCCACAGGGATGCGGGGAGGAGAAGAGGGGGATGAAATCCAAAGGGGGTACAGAGGAGAGCGAGAGAGAGAAGCGGGAGGAATGTAGGTAAAGAAAGGAGAGGTAAAAGAAGAATCATGAATGTAAAGAAAGGAGTGACAGACGTGACAGCAAAGAGGAAGGATAAGAAAGAGACAAAAGGGGGCAAACGCAAAAAAAAGACGAGAGGACAGAAGACACAAAAAAGGACGACAATCAGACACAGGTGAAAAAAGTGTGCCGGTGTTCAAAACATTACGGACCAAATGACTGGATGTCTCATTACAGATCAAATGACATTCATTTTTGTACCATCGCAGCAGTTACTGAGGAGGTTCCATCGGGAAAATGTTATTTGTGAAAAAGGGAAAGTTTATTCGGTAAAAGCAGCAAAGCTGAGAGTTGTAGTCGTGGGAAGTTACAGATTTAATGTTTGCCCACTAAGCTGGCCGTAGCCGCTGACTCACATCACAGACACAAACTTTACGCCTTCTCTCATCTCCCTCTCAGTGCGTTACTCGTCTTTCATTCAGAAAACCCCCCCCCCCCCCCCCCCTCTGGCCTTTTGTGCTGTAAAACCCTGCTGTAATCCACCCCTCCACTTTATTTGTTGACTCCGTGGCTGTGGTTAGCGCTCGCTAAGTGGCCGGGCTGGCGCTACCCGCAGCTCTTTAAGCCTGTCGGCAGCGGCGCAGGGGCACCTGCTCCCTGCAGATTTGGCTTGGGTCGGGTCCCAATCCCCAACGCCGTCCTCTGGTGCAGCAGTGTGGAACCTGGTGGGAGCGCTGAACAAACATGCAAAAAACCCGAATGCGCCTCCCACGTTAAGCTAATAACAAGAAAAACCTTCCTTACATTCCGACACACGGCTATTTCGTGTCAAATCGGCATTACAAAAACAAAAGGTATTCATTTTTGCAGTTGTTATCATTTATTGTCACGTGTTAAATCCATACTCGCACCAACAAGTGATATGAATTCAGTTTCCGTCTTATCCTGCTGGATTTTCTGCTCGTGAGCATTTTTGCCCCTCTGGGATCTTTATTCATCCCGTTCTGTAACGCGCTATTCACACCACCTCAGCTGACAGTAATTTGTGAGTTACAGTATCCAAAGGATCAACTAATACTCGCTTGAGAATTAGATGGGCCGTTTCGGAGGTCAGACAAAAACTCCAATGCGGAAAGCCACACAGACAGGAGCAGAACATCCCACGAAAAACAGTGCTTTGCTGTGGAAACCCAAACGAGAGCCAAACCTCCGAGGCACTGCTAGCTAACCGTGGCTGCAGGAATTATTCCACGCGCTGGCAGCAGTCATTGTCATCAGGAACCTGGTATAACAAGCCCATTTTGTAGTCCACACCACACCAGCCTCTTGCTGAAAGATTAAATCTAACCTACTGCGCCTGGGGCCTGCAATTGTGGTACATCATCCTCCAGTTCCCTCATTGGTTTGTTAGTTGGTTTTCCTTCCTTTCTTTTGGTGTTTCTCTCAGTATTTGCTAATGGTTCTATTTTTCTGTCCTAAATGTTGATCTTTTCTCCCTATACTTTGCAGTATTTATGTCCCCTCAACAGCGCTTTTTTTTCTTCTCATTCATAAGGAGCGCATTTATTTAAATGCATTGACCAGATTGCCAATTTTGGGCAAAATCAGCTCACCCAGAAGTCACTTTACAAGCCGCGCTCTTATGAGCCCAGTAAATGTAAGCTGAAAAATGATGTGTGCGGTGCGGCCTGCCTCTTAGGTTTCCCCAAATACAGTGGCCAAATTGTTTTTGCCGGGCACTGCGAGAGGCATTATCCATCATTCTGAATGAGCTCTGTAATTGGGATTATAAGAGCAAAGTGCAAATTTGAACTTTGAGAGTGATGGCATTACAAGTGGGCCTTTCAGATGGAATAAGAAGCTGAGTGTGTGCTGCATGCTTGTGTTTTTGGCACGTTTGGCTAACACTGCATGTTTGTACGCACACTTTGAGCACCATGAATAGATATACTGAAGTGTCTTGTCCGAAAAAACATCAATCCCTAATCATTTTAATAACTGGCGATCTACTTCATTCTGACTAAATATTCAATAGATAATAATGAATCATTTAAAAAGCACAGAAATGTTTCCCAGTGGACAGCATTCATGCTGCTAGGTGCTCACTTCAGTCACTTCAGATTTAGACAAAATGTTTTTTTTAGGATATATTGCACCACATATACTTGCCATTAATGGTTTTTGCAGCACAGACTTTATACAATGGGGTTGAGGCTAGCCGGTCATGAAGCAGGCCACAAGCTGCGGTGTCAGGGGTGTAAAGCAACCAATAAGCCGCATGAATCCCAGAACATGCAGTCATCTATTCTGTCTCCAAAGAACAGATGTGAAAAATGGCCAAGAGAAAGACTTACAGCGCAGTAGAGAAAAGTGCTGCTGTGGAGGTTTTTGTTGTCACACTGTAGAGGAAATGTTCATCTGAGGCAGTAACTCAAGATGTTTCATATTCCGTCTCTATATAACTGACTTATTTTCCACAAACATGGTTGGAACAGCTGGAATAAAACACTTTTTACATCTTCTATAAAGATAAATTGTATACGTCCTCCAAAATGTAGCGATTCTTTGTTTCAATGGTAAAAACTAACATGTATAAATAGGAATTGAAATAGAAAAAGTATAAATCCTTGAAGATTTACATTTTATGGTTAAAATGTGTCAGTCAACATTCAACCATTATATTAAATTAGTTTAGTTTAGTCCTCCTAACATGAAAAGCTTAAAGTCTTAAATTATTGAATATGAATGTCTGCTTAATTCTACCAATATGGCAGTGTACAAACTGCCCATTTGGAATTGTATTAGTAGTGGACTTGGTATTTAACAGAATTTAAGAAAATGTAACTCAAACTAAATAGTTTTTTTCCTTTTTCTTTTCTTGAATTGAATATATAATCTGTTTCTTTCATTAAAGAATTATCATCAAAAGACATCGGTGTAACCTTTGTACATTCGGGTCGTAAAAATAGAGAATCGTGCATTATGCTGTTCAATTCAATTTCTCACTGATTATCTTTCCCCCCAGTGGAAGCACACACACAATAGCAACAACACTGACAAGAGCAACTTCATGCAAGTAGGCTATTTTAGCTTCCGTTATAAGAAATGAATTAACTTTTGTCAGCTAATGAGAGCAGGAAAAACTGTTTCCATGGCATAGATATGTGGGTGGGTATAAGGCTTTTATTTTTTTTTTATTTTTTTGCTTGAGTGTATCTGAACTGAGTCTTTGCCTCTCTGTCTGTGTGTGTTTTAGTGTGAGTGCTCTGCAGTGTGTGTACAGAGCAGGGAGGCAGACAAACACCAGCCCAGCGGGTACTATTTTATTCATGGTGGGTAATCCCCGCTCTGCACCTCCTTAATCTGCTGTCGTGCAGTGTTTGCCCTCCACAAGTCAGGATTTCTCTGACTTTCGCTTTGTCTCTGGGGCTAGAGAGATCCACCGCTGCCGTCTCGCCTCCCATGTGACAGAGATTTGATGGACAGGATGACGCTGATTGCACCAAATCTTCAAAACTCCGAAGAATGTGGCCTCCCGTACACGAGACTTACATTAAAATACTCAAATCACAAAGCGCCTTTTGCTTTTCTCGGGCCATCCCTGCGTGCGGCAGACTTAATGTGCTTAGAAGTGATGTACCGTATACAGTAACAGATTATTTCTGGGGAGTGAGTGTGATTTTATCAAGTTAATTCAGAGAAGCCTTCAGTTTCTCATTAAGGAGTAAAGATCTGTCTGCGTTCTAGTTAGTTTGCTTTTGTTAGGTATCATTTAGAACTTTTTTTTATGGTTCTTAATTACCTAAATACATTGTCTGTTTGAATTAAAAAACTAAAAACCTTATAAAGTGTCATTTTTGCTAAATAAACAGAAGAACTTAAACATAACTTACAAGTCATATAAAATCAAAGAATTAGATGCTATTGCCAGCCCATTTAAACAGCAGAAAAATCCCAAAATGTGAATACAATTTTTTAAAAAGAGAATTCAGGATTCAAGCTCATACAGTGATGACTTTTACAGTCCTTGTTATTTTCTCCAAAACACACTTTTTCCTCTCTCTTGTCTTTACAGACAGCAGTTTTCACACAAACACAAACGCACACACACACACACACACACACACACACACACACACTGGGGACCTCGGTGGCCCCTCTCAGCTGGTACAGAGCCCCATATGCTCTAACTCCTGTTGTTATTGTTGTTGTTTGGCTCCCTGGCTCATTTGACGTGTGGACCCATGACAGTGTCCAGGACCCCTTCCAAGTTCTGCCCGGTGCCCCTGTGTGTGTGAGAAAGACAGAGTGTGTTTTCTGCGTGTACATCAGTGAGCCTGCTTCTTTGTGCCATTCAGCACTGAGACTATGTAGTTTCCACTGTGTCCCCTTTTTTAAACAAGTAAATACAGATTTTTTTTTTTAAAACTGCGCTGTTGAACTATTATGTCTCTGAGGACATTCTGGTCATCATTTTCCTGGACTAAGTATAGTTTTTCTTCCTTGACCGTCAAACGGAGCTGGGTTTGAAGGACAGGAGCTGGTTTTTGTGGTTAGAGTTGGAGCTGGATTTGAGATAAAGTTAGTCTGAAGGTTAGGGAGTGCAACATGGCTGTAGGTTTGCTCACAACTCTTTTTTTCTGGGACAAATTTCATTTGGACAGGATGCCACCCACGTTGCTGCTAGTCTCTCATGCACGCTCACGCATTGAAGTCATTCTACGTTTAAAAAAAGAATATCTTCTCTCTCTAACCGGCACTCATGCCTCAGATCGATACGTTGCAACATTACATAAAACTGCTTTAAAAGAATTTGAAAAAGATCCGAAAAACGATTTTCCGCTGTTAGTGGAGGCATGCACGATATCCTTTTCCTCACCTTTAAATCCGCCGTTTCTCTTCCCACAGTTAGAGCCAGCGCCTGGGAATGAAAGCGCCATGAGATCGGAACAGATTAAAGGCTGTCAACAAAATGTGACCTCACCAATAATTTGCGCTACTGTATAAAACCCTCCTGCATGTAAACACGGGGAGGAGGCCCTGTCCAGTGTTTCATGTGATTTTTGGCCATCTGTCCACTCAGCTCGCCGCCCACATTGCCTCCCCACATTCTGATGAGCTACAAGGACACATTATCTCCACTTAGCCCTTCGCCACTTGGCAACTGCACGAACCATAACAACCAATCTTTATGAAACCCACTTTAAGCCACAGCTCTTATTGTCTTTGGACGACGCGGCGAAAACGCGCGGGGATTCCGGGACCTTCCTGCCTCTCTGGCCGCGCGGAGCCCTGCCCTCTCCAGGACCTCCTCCTCTAAAAGACTTCGGTTTTCATCGCTGCAGAAACGCATTCGGGGAGACATTCATCACTCGCCGCCTGCCGCTGGAGACTGCACTGGCGGCCATTTTACAGGTCCGGTCAGAGAAAAACAGGAAAGGGGAACTTCAGTATAAGAGAATGACATTTACATGTATATTTACATTTATTCACAGCTGTTGCCGAATGAAAGAAACCCCAAGCGACTGAGCTGGAAGTGGAGAAAGGTCAGAGTCTGGTGCATGTATTAGGAATATATTAGCTTTGTGCGTTAGCATCCTACAGTCTGGCATTTTTTTTAGATTTTATTCTTACTTAAGAGATCAGCAAATGTTTCAGTGACATCTCATTGTAACATGTCATTATTACCACGAATAGAATAGATTTATTTGTGTTTCTTGGAATGATATGCATACTTTTACAGAATAGTAATTTATCTGACATTGCTGCTTGGTAAAAAGCATAAAGCACACTCCAAAATCTGGTGTTCATAAAAGAAGAATGTGCACACCTCAATCATTCCTCTGACTTTCACTCCCATGACAACTGATAATGTCATTGTGAGCGAGAGCATTCGCGCTAGCAACGTTACCAAAATATTAACGGCATTTCCCCCTTTTTGAAGTATATGATTCCAAACTAAAATCAGTTTTTGGTTTGAGTTTTTAACCTTTTTGTAGCTGAAATGAAGTTAGGCAAGGAACTTTGAATATTGATAATGTCAATAATAATGTTGCCAGTGAATCAGCTTCCTCTGCGTCAGGACATCATAAAACCGGCCCCATATTTAGAATTCAGTCTTTTTAAATGTCAAGCTCTCCTGGTGCCGTTTCCCGTGTGGGCTGGTGCGATTTCGTCTGAAATCCAACACAGTCTGTGCTCTGAACTGACACTTCTCTGTTTTACATTTTTGGTCACGATTCCACAATCAACCCCACCAAGTTTACTGTTGTGTGTCCCGGTTTGTAAGCCTTAAAGTTGTCTTTGCTGTTGCCTTCATTGTCACGTGGGAATGTTCAGATCTATTTTAAAACAAACACATGGCAAGGTAAGCAACATATCTCCTAAAGGTCCACAAGCTGGTAACACCAAAGTCACAGTGGGCTGGAGCTGTTGTGACGATGTATGGCTGCTCAGAAGATGAAATCCTTTTTTTTTTCTTAAATATTTCAATCGGGAAGCAAAGCTTCTCTAGCAACAAGGTTTTCGTTGTCTGGATACGAAGAATCATCAAAAACCAAAACAAGAAAGTCAGGAATATCAATGTCCTGACATTGTAGCATTAATAAAGTTTAGGTTCCTGATGAAAAACATGGCATTTTGTTTGTATCTTCAACCACATGTAGTTTTATCAAGCTGCCAGATTCACCCGTTTACAGCTTCTCGCCTCACGCTGAATTACAAATCATGGAAGATCCAGACATTTGCTGGCGACTTCAAAAGACTAAGGTGACATTTCATTGGCTTTCTCGGTGCTCCAGCAATAAAAGTGAAGTGAATGCAAATCGCCCGCTGTGTTTAAGTGTGAGACGTGATGCTCATTTCACTCATTTAATGTGTTAGGTTACATAATTACTTCTTTCCTACAAGGAACTGCAGCTGTGATAATTCTCTGTTAATTATATTAGCGAACAGTTTTTTTTTTTAACATTTAAATAATTCTCTCAATAACATTTCTTATCTCCGGAGATGCGCGTGGCAATGATTCAATTACACAGCAGCAGCGAGGAATTAAAGAGAGAGAAGAGAATCTGCAAAATGCCGCTGATGACAAACTTTAGTTCCACCGTGTGCATATCGTCTCTGGTCAAGATGCATTTATTCATTCTGTTCCTCTGCTTTAATGCCAGCATGGTTACTCTTGGACCCCAACAGCAGACATTGTCAATTTATGTGCAGAAAACCTCTTACAAAATGACAAATGACACCCCATCTATTCACACATGCACATACAGTATTCATGCACATGAATACAATCAGCTTTCAGATCCACACATATGGACATAAAACACACCTCCACCAGGTTCCCCTTCGAAATTATGCTTGGCCGAATGCAGACGCTGGCCTTGGAAAGCGCAGCCTCCACCCCCTACACCTTCAAAAACTCCCCTTCATGTCCCTCTCAGGAGCCAAAATAGCGTCCATAAATCAAATAGCTAGATGTAATCTGCAGTGTCCAGAAAGCAAAGGGGCGAGGCTGCGGAGCATAATGCGACTGGTTTCTCCATTGTCATTCAGGAGCAGGCAGCAGCACGGAGAGCCTTGCCTGCACCTGATAAGGGTCCGCTCAGACTGAGCCATAAATCACCCGCAGTGCCAACGGTTCTTCTACTGATTCCACACAAGGAGAGACGGAGCGTGCGAGAGGCAGAGGCGAGAATGGAGTACAAAGAGAGGGCCGCCAAAGACGAGGATGAAAATGCGGCCGTAAAAACGAAAGGGGGGGGACACGTCCGGGTGGAAAGGTGCGAGGAGAAGGCCAAGATTGAGAAAAACAGCACGGAAAGCTGGGAATGTGAGGGATGGGAAAAGCAGAGGAGAGAGGGAGTGAAAGATCGGGAATTGACTTGCCTATCTCATCTGGCACCAGGTTCACACACACAAAAGGCCTGACCTTCAGGAAATAAACACCTCGCTCTCCCGGAGAGCTCTGCTGATGTCTGCGCTACGTGTCAATTTCATCTCCAGGTCTGAGGACACAGCAAAAAAACGAATTTGGAGCGTTTTGGAAAACAAGCTCTTTTTATCCAAATTGCTTGGTCATGGTGTGTTCCTGTGAAAACTCGGGGCCTCTGTGCCCAGTTCTAGACTATTTGTGGGGTTATTCTAAAAAAAAAAAAAATTCCCCAAAACGAATTAACAAAGCACAGATGTTGCTGAGGAGTTACAGCCGATCTCCCGGGATGCTACGTTCAATGAAAACTTTGCACAGTTTGGAAAAACAACGTTTCAAAATCTTGAGGTTGTAATGCGAACGCTTTAGAACACCAGAACTAAAGCTGATTTTCTCTGAATTACTGCAAGAAATATAGGTGATTTCCAGACCAGGAGTAGTTCGGGTTTCGCTCATGTCTGGGTCCAGAGCTTTGGATCCACCTCTGGCTCATTTGTGTGGCACGATTACACGAAACAAATTGAAGAAACTGGTTTCACATCAGGGAATCGCCCATCAGCACCACCGGAGGTGCTCAGAAAGTACTGAGAGGAGCATTTTGACTCAAAATTTTCCAAGCAGGCACAAGGAACGGTTACAGGAACACAAACGCGAGCTTTCACTTTGCTCACGTGCTCCCCAAAAAGCCTGGCAGGCACGTCGGCATGGCGATGACCTGCAGGGGAAATGGCGCCGTGCTGGAGGCCGAGGCTTCGAATCTGACAAATCTGTGGAATATCAGGTGTTTCTTATTAAAGAAGTGAGCATGACTGTTGTGAAAAGGCACCCACGTTGAAAGCAGAAGGTGGAAAAGATAAAGAAGTGACAGTCTCCATGACAACGCTAGCCATTCCACACCGCCGCCTGAAGTTGCTTTAACGTAAACATATGTTGTTGTTGGTCATTTGCCAAACAGCTGATGTACAACGATTTACCGACAACAAACTGTAAAAGACCACTTGACAATGTAAACTGAGGCTTTCTGTGAACACTGTGAATATGTGCTTCATCGAGGTTGAGCGAAAAGTCGAGTTTTCCCAGAAAATCGGCTGCTGGGATTTTTTCCGCCACTTTCGACTAGTTCAGAACGAGGCCTTTGTGAGAGTCGACTTGCCTTTTTTGAGAACGCGTTTTGTACCCTTGTATTCAAAAGACAATCATCTAAATTGCTATTTTTTAGCGCATCATAAGCTAAACATCAATAGACAAACTATTTACCCTGTGTGACTTCGTTTCTGGTCGCAGTGAACATCCGGCCAATCAGCCGCCGCCGTCTCACACAACCGCGCTTAAATTCCATCTCGCCAGCAGAAATCCGGGAATCACATCAGAGAAATGCACTCAGATCAGAGCCATCTCTTCTCCCCTCCGTTTGAAAAAGAGATTTAAAGCGCTGTGTCCCCCCCCCTCCTCCCTAATCACTCTGCCCCCGTCACTTCACCTCGAGTGGCAGCTCTCACTCACCATAGACTCTATTCAATCATCTCCTTATTCCTTATTCATATGCTAAAACCCTGTTGCAGAGCCCCTTTGGCCAAGTGCACTGTGAGATAGATGTTAACATGTGTAATCCCCCATTAACGCACACAAGACAACCTATCCTCCACGGACACCCACTCGCCCCCTGGGATTAGCCCTGTGAGAATGGAGGGGCTGATGGGTAATGGTTCAGAGAAGCTCCTCTCACTTTCAAAAGGCATCTTCCCTCCCGCCTCTCTCCGCTCTGCCCCCTCGGAGCCGGAGCCCAGATCGCTGAGGATAAGAGCGTTTGCTTGGTGGATTTAAGTGATTGTGAGGAGCGCTGACATTTATAAGAAATGGATTCATTTCAATCCAAAACCCTGCAGGAGTTGCTTTGATTTGGGGCGGCAGCAACAACAACAGTGGAGAAAAAACGCTTCCAGTGAAACAAAAGCGAGTGGATGTGGCAGCTGTGTATGTGGGACACCTTACAATGGGGATCAGTGGCAGCTCCTGGGCGTTCACGCCCCCGATAGGAAATTTAGGGAGATCAGAGGAGAAGAAAAAAGGAGGCAAAAAGAAGAGCCGGGTTCAGAAACAGGAAGGGACAGTGGCAAAAGGGTGAGGCTACCATACTGTTTTAAAAAAAAGTTGCCCTATCCAATGTCTTCAAAAAACATTGTTTTCACAGCTTTTCTAATCTAAATTCCACAGCCTTCAGGTGGACATCTTTTAGCAGGAAGGGCCACAAAAGTCTGTGAAATTGTGAAAGAGCAATTATTGAATGATTCCAGTAAAATATGCAAGTGGAAACAAGAAAACAAGGACATATTGGGGGAAAAACTCTCAAGACATTTTGCGAAATCCCATAAAAGGACTGTTTATTAATTTTAGCATGTCAATCCATCTATCTCTACACACACACACATACACATACACACACACACACACACACAAACAGATAGATAGATAGATAGATAGATAGATAGATAGATAGATAGATTGTATGTATGTATGTATGTATGTGTGTATGTATGTATGTATGTATGTATGTAACTTCTGATAATATGGAACATTTAACTATCCAGATATATCAAAGAGGAGCGAACAAACTAATGACATTAATAAGAAGGAGGGGTTGTATGGAGTTTGTTTTAACCCTAAAAAAATGTTCTAAACTCCAGTTGGTTTGTAGCACAAGTAGGAATTACAGTGATTTTTACATGCTTTGAGGGGCTTTATACACGAGGCCGTGGTTGTCCACCGGGCATAGCTGGAGTGTTGGTGAATATGTTCCTCT